>KV428173.1:0-59439 GCA_001632355.1 Sistotremastrum suecicum HHB10207 ss-3
TTTAATATTTATTTACTACATTTTCCGCCCATAGCCTTTGCGGAAGCCTCCTTCCAGTACTACATCCAACAATCCAATAGCGAATCCATCCCCAATCTGCTTTGTTACGCCTTCAATAGTGTTCTCCATGTGTGCATATACTGTTTTGATGTTGTTGAGAGACGTTGCTAATACAAAATGCGATGGATCAGATGCTTGAGGCCCGTTGGTGGTGGTGAGAGAGCCACAGAATGAACCGCTGAGTTTGAAAATAACTCAAACATTGTTCCTGGGAGTCTGATCACCATTGATCACCATCTGATCACCATTGATCACCATCTGATCACCATTGATCACCATCTGATCACCATTGATCACCATCTGATCACAACTACACAGATGTAAATAGGATAAACAATATATATATTATTATTTTCAGAATACTTGGTTTATATACTCAGTAATACTCAGTAATACTCAGTACTACCAGATACCAAGTACGATCCCAACTTTTGTACTTGGAATGTAATTGGTTTCATCCCTACCGCACGCACTACATCATGTTAAACGGATGTTCCGTAAGGAAAAGTATTCCAGGGAACGGTAGGGAAGGGAAGGCGTACCTCAATCTCAAGACACATATCCGTACGGCCCGGGCATGAGACGACAAGATTATTTTCGGTGATAACTCAAGCGTCGGAAGAAGCCTGATATTCCTGAGAAAGGTTGATTACAAGACGATAGGGTTTGGAGTCGATGAATTGGAATAGGACGCACCGTTTTGTATTTTGGATGGCTCGGCCTTTCAAATCTTGAGAGCATCAGATACAATGGAAATCCCTGCACATGGGAGTCGATGCGTTCGTCAGGCTGAATACAGAAACAAAGATACTTTAGCAGAGAGACGTACAAAGGGACATCGTTCGTGAACCAACACAGTCTCCTCAACCTTGATCACAGACCTTCGTGCGAGAATATCCTGGTATCTTTGCCTTCTGTAGCTGCGGGTACCATACAAGAATCATGATTGGGCGGCGAAGGAAAATACGAGGTGAAGAATCGACGAACCGGTGGTAGCATGCAGCATTTGAGAGACGAGCTTGCCAGATCAGCTTAGACAGAAAACGCAGGAAAGGCAGGAGAAGCCCGCAAAAAGCTTCAAGTGCTGACGTCTGGGCAGACATTCTGATCAGCGCTGGTGAAATATCAAAAGCAATGAGAGAAACGAGTCTCAGGCTTACCCGAAAATGAGGACTTCCTCGAAAGTAGTCGCGGTGCTCTCACGGATGGAGCCATGCCTCTCCGAGTCCTCGATGAGGCAAGAAACGATGCAAGAAAGGGGAAGTAGATGGGGAGTAGATGGGGATTTCGAGATGGATTGAGTAGTTTATATATTGCCCTTCGGACATCGGACTCGTCGGAGAGTTCAGGGATCGGATCAACGTCGATAGACAGAAGTTCTTGGCATTTCGCAAGTCGATCGATCGTGGAGGTAATCGATGCCATGACAGAAAGAATTGAGGGAAGTTGGAGGGAAGGATTCGGAAGGAGGCTGACACGTGGCAAGGTCGAAGCCGCGGATCGGAGAGAAGTCCTTCGGTTCCGATGATCGAACTCCGAGTTGATCGCTGTTGATCGAGCTTGATCGAAAATTTGATCGATCGGGAGCTCGAGACTCAATCGAGTTTTGGCAAGTCAAATATTGGAAGGTTCGGATATCTGCGGTACTACAAACTCCTTTGGTTCGAGTTCAAAATTATAATCATACCAATACACAACAAAGGTAAACTAAGAGCGGGCGGAATAGAGACTTGCACGATTAACCGACTCTGAAGATAGCACAATGAAGGCAACAGCTCGTTCAGAGAATATTCTGGAGGATATTATGGCCGATTTCAAGAGTGACTGGTGCTCTGTCAAGCTGTACTCCAACCGCTCGTGCATACAACTTCCGACTATGTTTATTGACTCGACGTAACACAAAGTTGGAGCTACAAAATCCGATATCCTTCGTTACAAAGTCCTTCAATTCAGAATCGAGCGCTTATTCAAGGCTCCCAAGTGACAGAGATAGGACCGGGGCCAGTAGCACCAAGAGCCGTGAAGAGAATAATAGGCCCTTTGATATTCCCGAGGGAAGTGATACCAGTATCAAGCTGACCGATGGTCGCAGTAGCGCTTGTGGCCGAAGCTCCGGTACCGACTGGAGGACAAAATCAGAAAATGAGACGGGCGATGTGAAAGAAATATACGGACAGAAAACAGTAACGGTATGTCCGCAACCGAACTCCTCGAGCATGTCGGGAGATACGGCGATGACAGGCCCGTCGCCGGAAGCGTCTCCACAGGTGAACGAAGAGGGAATCGTGGTGTATTGGGTCACTAGAAAAATATATGAGCGATCTACAGGGAAGAAATGACGGGAAAGTAGCTTACATGTGCCCGACTCAATGCCTTGAGCAGTGACAGCGACTGCAGCGATGAAAGTGATGAAGATCTTGGAAAACATTGCGTTATACTTGATAGAGAAGAGTCGTTGAAGTGACTGATGCTCCTGTTAGCTTCGATTTCTTGCTGATTAAATACCTCTCGATGCTCGACTATGTCACTCTTTCTGACAAAGTGCTCATTGACGTTATGAGATTTCCATAAGGTAAAATTCCTCCGCAGTCGTTAGGATTGCATCGCTTCTGTCCGGTATGACCTGAACGCGCGCGGTCGATTTTGGAGGGATTGTATTGTAGTCCCAGTCAGGCAGGGTCGTTGCGAACAGCACTCAATTTCTGTGATCCTTGATCATTAAACAAGCAAGACACGATGAGTCCTATGACCCTAAACAAAGAAACATGTCCTCTACTTCTGTGAGAGAAACATGACTGTCGAGGCATGTATCCTTCATTTCAAAGGGGTAACTTGGGTGCGAGGTGCGCATCTGTCCCGCTTCTTTAGCCAGAATGAATCTTCATCAATATCTGTATAAGATAACGTCAAGTCAAGAGAAGCAATCAACCGACTCGCTTATTTATGCTCAGAAACTCACCAATGAAACCTCTCCAAAGTGATCATTGTAGTGACGATCTGCTGCGCACTTTCCAATAAACCCTAAGCACAAACAAGTCATTTAGGGGTACTCACGAAGATAGCCGATCTCAAGGAACCCGCATCGACAGCTCGACGATCATGACGGCGATCATTCCTTCTTTGATTGGAGTTTAGACCATCGGAGACGATTCCGTTCCCGTGCTTTTGGGGCTCCCTCGGTACAGGTCTTCTGATTGCCCGATGCCCGAATGTCTTTCGGGCTTCGGTGAATTTGGACGCTTCATGGATGAATTTGATTGGCTTGCCGGAGGCGGCGTGTTGATGATAGTTTGTTTGTGCAGGTACTCGATAGTCGACACCAACCATTCAATTGTTTGACCTAGTTCGAAGACCCGAACATTGTTAGCAGGGTCTCGGTAGCTCCTTGGTTTCACGCCTCGTTTATACAGAGCCGTGCAGAGCGAGACAGTAGTATTCTATGACGAAAGGATTGTGTAACCTGTATTCTCATGGATTAGCATGAACCGAAAAAGCCGAAATTGAAATTGCAACTCACCTTGATAATTCATCATTCATCCCCCACCTCTTCACACACCAACCTTCCGATGAACATCCCTTTCACACGAAACCTTCCAGTAATGTCTAACGTCGGCTCATAGGTCACGAAGCAGATGACGAGGGAACCATCCGGTGGACGTGAAGCTGAGGTTTTGAAGCCAGCAGGAATGTCACCCGAAGAAAGCGGTGAAGTTGTCAGGAGATAACATTCGAGAAATGGAGTCAGAGGTCTCGACTAGACATGAGTAGATATAAACTTACTGGGCACCGATTGACTGCTACACGAAAGCTCCTAATACGGACCTCTTCAAGCCGCATACTACCCTATACGTCTTCCCTCCTCTCATTTCACAGGTTTTCTCCGCAAACCGACAAATGAATATTTTATGAGAGTCATGTTTAAACTGGAAGGCGCGAACGGACGTGAATGAGTGAACGGGTCGACGAAGCGTAGGGAGGAACTCACCACATATCGAGATTTGAGATACGTGTTCATGATCTAAGGCTTAGAACCACGGAACGAGGAGGTTGTCAATTTTCCACGCAGATGAAACTTGACTGGATGGATTGCCAGTGAATATCTATACATTTGAGTTGGGGGTTGAAGCGATTAAAGAGGCATCAAAACTCAAAACCCAATAAATCCACGGTTTGTTTAAGTCAATGCCTTTGACTGCGAGCGAAGTTTGAACGTAGGAAAGAGCAGGAAGAAAAGACGAAGGCACGTGTACCTGTCCACGGCTAAGCACTGATCGGCCGATCCGGGTCCGAAAGGAAGCTATTCGCTTCCGATACTCAAACTTTGAATCCGAGTCGATGCTCTTGAATATTGATCGACGGAGAAGAGTTGAGCCGTCGAGGATTCAAACGAAGCTCGGTATAATATCTCGAGCTGTCCAATGAGGTCACACAGGTTCTCAAGATCTGCCCATGAGTCAAGAATATTCGAGAACACAAGACGACTGTCATTTATCCAAAACGCTACACAAAATATGGACGTGGAAATCGAGGAGGTGTCGATTCAACTGTGACCCGGAACGCGCCTATAGCCTGATCAGGCTGATGTATGAAAGTCAATGTAATTTTTTTTTGAAAAATGACTTGAGAACCCTCACAATCTCCAGCACCAAATGCCAATCTATTCTTGAGTTGGATGTCCGGTTGCATGAGCCATAGGATCCTGGTTAGTGCGAGGTAGCGGTGTTAGAGTCAGAGGAGATGGGGTGAGGAATACAGGCGAAATACGAGGAATAGTGCATCCAGTTCGACCCGGGCAATTCACGACAACGTCTATACTGTACACTGGACGAGAGGGATTCTGAATCGGTGAGAGTCATTAGCTACCGCTAGAGGAGATAGCGAGAGCGAGAGGACTGACTCATCATGAATAGCGGCTACCACGACCTATGACAAGGAACACCCCGCGTCCATGTGCTGTGAATGCTCGAAAGTGACGAGGAGATATATCAAAGGGTTAGGATTGTCGGACAGGTGATATCAGGACATCAAGTTCATGTGGCCGTATGTCATTGTGAGAATACCAAGATAGAGGGATGAGATGAGGGATAGATGGGTATTTGGAGACCAGTCGAGGGGATTATATACTGCACCGGGAGCTTCTGGTAAAGAGGGGGAGCTCGGAACGGAAGAAGCTTGAGAGAGGATCCGCCAAGTCGATCGTCGGACCATGAGGAAAAGATTGATCGTGGCATTCGATCTCTCGAGATGTCGTTGGAGAGGTTCAAGGGGAATCGATTAGAAAAACTTTGACTCGGAAGCAGAGAAGAGCGCAGGGCCGGAGATCGGTCAATCGCTGCGGAAGAAGTTCTGTCAAACTGATCAATCGGGGCAAGAAGAGCTCCGCAGAGTCGATCGAGCCCAGATGTCAGATGGATTGAGCGAGCTCCTGTCGATCCGTTCTCCTCGGCTTCGAGAGTTCATCGCATGAAAAATTTGAACTTGGGCGCCGAGGTGGAGATCGGGGAGGCAGCGGTCGAAGAACGGTCAAGCGTCAAGACATCGATCGAACCGACACGTGAACTTTTGAGACTGAGTATATTGACTGGCAGGATTCTTTGAGAGGATGTGACTCATGTGAGGCTTGTGAGCGAGGTTCGTCGGAAGTGAGAAAGCGCCTATGGAGAGTTCCGGATCCGCGGATCGGGAGAGACGTTCTTTGGTTCCGACGATCGAACTCCGAACTCAAGTCGATCGTCCGCATGGACTGATCGATCGAGGATCATCCAGCCCTTTACGATTATAACAAGCCTTCGATTGAGTCTCTGTTTCCTCTTATCCATCCCAATTGACTCATTGTGGAGATCCATCTCCCAAGTCTTCCGAAGACATCGATTATTCGAGACGAAACTGGCGGTTGTATTTATCCAAAACTCAATACAAAATATGTCCCAGGAATGAAAATGGTCGGCAGAATCATACAGCACCTCGACAACACACCAGAGATCGCCATCACTGCTGCTGGGCGTTTTAGTAATCTGTCTCGTATCATGAGGAGCATCAAGGGAATAAAACTACTTACGAGGCGCCAGGACTGATCTTGATATCCACCTCGTGAGATCTTGCCATCTTGGTGTTTCGAGATTGATCCGGATGAGGGCTCGAGTCTGATGCAAATGAGTGAGTTGGAATCCTAAGAGCGCGAAGTGGATGAGACGACGTACCGCACTGACAATAGTGCAATTTGACTTGGAACCGTCAAAGGCTGTATACATCTCGCGAGGATCCTCCTATCAAACCGCGTGGAGTGAATCACAATACGATGAAGTAAAAGAGGGCACGGGACGTACCATCGGCGGCTTTGAAAATAGAGACACGATACGGAAACTTCACCTTGAAGTGCATGAAGGCTCGGGAGAGGGGGAATAGACGGGGTGGATTGGCTCGCTTAAATCGCCAGGTGCCACACCCATGTGTGGCGAAGGCGAAATCAAGATGGGGGAGATAGATGGTGGGTAGATGAGGATTTTGAGACTGACTGACAGGGATTATATACCCCGCGGATGAGGTTCAGGGCCGGGTAGCGGGAGAACGATCGTGAACTGCGATCATCGGGCTGGAGAATTCGAAGGTTCGAATGATCGACTGCTTTGGGAGTGATCGCGCCTCTCAAGCCCGGAAGAGGGATGGTGGAAGCTGAGGATCGAGCTCCGAGTCGATCGATATTGAATTGAAGGACATGTCGCCAGATGTTGAGATCCGCTCTCGTTCAAGATCTGCTATGAAAATTGTGTTGCGTGGAGGCTGAGATCGGGAAGCGAGCAATCGGAGTGTCATTAACAGATCGACAGGATCGAATGGAATCTAGTGGACGTCGAGGTTGGCATCAAGATTCTTTCAAAGGGACAGGAAGGAGGAAAGGCTGACGAAGAAGCATCCACGTGTCAATTGGATCCGCGGATCGGGAAACTGATTCTTCGGTTCCGATGATCGAGTTCCGAGCTCAACTCGATCGCTTGAGTGTTGATCAATTGTTTGAGGAGAATACCAAGGAGAATACTGTCAACCGTTATCCGGTCTTCGATCGTGCATCCGCCAGAAGTCATGGGCATCGAACCCGATGAAAGGATGAGAGGTTCGTCGACGTGACGGTCGACCAAGTCTTTCGAAGACATCAAGTTCACACGATTCGAGGAAGAAATGCCGATTATATTTATCCAAAACATAATACAAGATATATCCCATTCGTCGAAGAAGCTTGCCTGTTCATGGTTCTCGCCAACGTCCCATACAGAACGTCGCCTAGACCCTACGCGTTGCATCAATTTTCGAAGTCGATCAAGGAGGAAGATTGAGACTTACGAGGCGCGACGACTGCTGTTAATAAATCCAGTTGCAGGAGATGGGCACCTTCAGTCCGATTGATGTTCGAGTCTGGTGTACATGAGGGCCACGTGAGTAGGGGTCTGTGAGCGTGAAGGAGATGAGATGACGCACAGCTGGAACCACCTGGACACGTGAGATGGGGAAACGCTGTCTCCATCTTGCGACGATCTACATAGTAAATCAAATTGAATGAACAATGAGCAGGTAAAGCAGACAAGTGACGAAACTCACCATGCACAGCACCCACGAACTTTCTGGCCTACGCAATCTAAAACAACTGGGCCCAGCTCAGGCTTGTGGATGGGGAATTGACGGGGAAAGGCAGCAGCTTAGGGCATTGGAGAACAATTGACTAGGAGGACAAAAGAACGGATGAATATGTTCAAAACTCGAGATCTGAGTAGATGGGATAGATGGGGCGTAGATGGAGATTTTGAGGTAGGTTGAGGGGTTTATATACCGCAGAGACGAAGCCAAGGGGAAAGATCGAGGTCGAAGCAGGGTGTGGGATGCTCGATCGACGGAACATCGGGAATCAGGATGCGATCGGCTTTCTTGTCAGATCTGGTGCCATGTCGTTCGGACGGGTGTGGAAGGCTTCGGAAGCAGGTCGATGAAGGGGACAGACCTATACAGCAGAATGGAAAATATCATTCGATCTTGGCAGATCGTCAGTAGTCGAATTGGATGCCGGGATCCGCAAGTTGTCGTTCAGAGAATTGTCAAGAGATTGGGTCATCTCGATCCGATCGAAGGGCATCAAGATCGAATTTGACTGCCAGGATTCTTGACGAGGACGGGGACGTTGGAGAGTCAAGCTATGATGATCAAGGTGGACGAAGAAGGAGCCACGTGTCACTCGGGATCCGCGGATCGGAAATAAGGTTCCGACGATCGAGTCGGTCGCTCTTGATTTGTTGTGATCGATCGAGTATCAAAGGAGTTCTGGGTGGAAATGTCGGATCGAAGGATTGAAGATTGGGAGGTCTAGGTTTACCAAGGACTTCAAGATATTCGAACGAAAAATTCTTTATTTATTTATCCAAAATTGCATACAAGATGTCTCCCAAGCATGTACGGAGCTCGCAGAATCGTAACGAAAAAGTAGACATTCCTTCCATTAGAAGGACAATAGGTTCCTATCATGTAGAGAATCAGTAACTTGAACGAGATTTCGACGGGAGTAGAAAGCTTACCCTCAGATTTGATGCACTTATGTTCGAACGTCATCGAGGGATATCGTGGTCGGAATGAGTTGCGAACGCCGTACGTTTGGGCTTTGCTGAACACGGGAGGGAGGAAGCGACGTGTAAAATTATACGAGACGGTTGAACGAGAGGACGTACAAGTATTTCGCTGATGCACATCGACTCTGGCTTTTTTTTAGGTCTAGACATCGAATAGATTGAGTGAGCCTGATGGAGGCAAAGTAGACGACGTGATGAGACTTACCACTCAGGGCGTGGAAAAGACTTCTGCAGATGCAGGTCAATAAATTCGACTTTATGATATTGGTGGAAGGGAGCGAGAGAGCTGAAGTCGTGTAATGTCATATTGTCGCAGAGAAACCAAGATGAGGGCAGATAGATGGGGGGTAGATGGGGATTTGAGATGCGGAGAGTGGGTTTATATAGCTGCGAAAGGAGAGCTTGAAGCTGAGGGCAAACGCTTGGGGAAGAGAAGCGCGCAAGATCTTCGATCGATTTTGAAGGGCAGGACTTGGGATGTGATCGAGTTTCTTGTGAGATCTGGACGCATGTCAATCGGAAGGCTGTGGAAGGACACGGGAATACAAGTACTAGTATGTCGGGAAAAGCTGAGAAGAGTACCCGAGATCGGCGGAAAGACATCGAAGGTCACGATTCTTTCAAGGTGATTGTTGAGACAACTTGAAGTCCGAAGATCGATCGCACTAGTTGAATGATCGACCGACCGTTGATCAATGCCAAAGAGATAGAACGAAGAGTCGATGACCTGTCGATCCGGTCTCTTCTAGATCTCATGCCATGATGGTATAATTTGGAGGCGGAGATCGGCGAGCTATCGATCAGAGTACTGTTAAGAGATCGAGTTGGTCCGACTGAAGTAAGTGTGGCTCGACGTTGGCTGCAAGGATTCTTGAAGTGGTAGTGCACATGCAGGAATGAGGGAAGGAGGAAGAAGCGTCCACGTGTCATTTCCGATCCGCGGATCGGGAAAGAAGCCTTTCGGTTCCAAAGAGCGAACTCTGCTTCCGACTCGATCTCCTTACCTTGTTCGATCCAATCGAGCCTCATCGATGAAACCCGCCAAACAACGTTGAATGTCGACCTCCTAGTATCCAGATCGAAGGTTAAAGCAGTCTCACATGTGCTTTCTCAATATTAAAGTGTTCCACAGGAATATTCGCGACGAAATACTGTCTGACATTTATCCAAAGTGGTATACAAGATATTTCCCAAGCTAGCAAAAAGGTCCCACTATTCTACCCCCCGCGACACTTGCTCCAAGAACAATCTCCTACTGTGGCGAGTTGATAGTCTCTGTGATTTGGTACAAAAGTGAAAGACATACCTTGGGCGGTCCCGTTGCGGTTTCGAACGTCAAGATAAGTATTGTCGCCCACCTAGGTCCGAAGTGTAAGTTATATGAAGGATAGTGTTATGCGCGGAACGAAGAGAGGACGTACAGCGATCACCGAGGGCCACATGATTTTGGTAGACAGAAGAGTACACCGCTTGCAAGACTACATATTCATTATCCAATCAGCGAGTGAGTTGAATAAGGAAACGGAAATGGGTTCACCTTGGTCAGCTTGAAAACTGCATTTGATATGTAATCCATCCAAGCGGGCACAGAATGAAGATCACGGAACGGGAGGAGGCGCCAGAGGCCGATAGCATTATGTAAATGAAAGGGAAAACAAGATGCGGGGTGTAGATGGGGTGTAGATGGATTTCAGAGGTCGGTTCGATGGGTTTATATAGCACTGAAGGATGCCAAGGTTATCAAAGAGGGGAATGAGAGAAATGTCCGATCGATCGAGCGTCGGGAGACGATCGACATTTTTCTCTGAGTCGATGACATGTCGTTCGGGAGGATATGCGGGAGTCAAGGGGAATGGAAAGAGTCGGATCCATAGAAGGCGCTCGATCTCATGGAGAGCAATCTGCCAGAAGAAGACCTGTCAGCGTCGATCGATTTCGTTCCGAAACGATCGAGGTGTTTAGCAATTTCCAATAACCAGGAGAAGATCTTCCCAAATCTGGAATTTCCTTGGCAATGGCATTGTGATCCCTGTCGATAGATCGATCAGCTTAATTCTCTGTCATAGTACTGGGTGTGCAGGAGTTTGAATTTGAGATCGACAGATCGCGAGTTGCGAGGGAGCGGAACTTGAACTACATGGAATGATCCAGAACTGCAGTATTTTGCCAGCCATTCAGGAGATGTTATCGAGCTCTGAGGATTGCATATGATCTAGTATAATGGCAGATCGAGCCGAAATCTGTGAGTGTCGATGATGACAGCCAGAATTATGAAGGGGATGTTCACATGAAGTGCGGAAGGAAGAAGAAGCATCCACGTGTCATTCCGGATCCGCGGATCGGAAAGAAGCCTTTCGGTTCCGAAGGTCAACTTGAACTCCGAGTCGATCGCACTTGACTGTTGACTCTTGATTGAGCAGATCTAGAAGGATTACTTCGATGCTCCTTCAAAAATCTTTTGGGATCTCGGCTTAAAATGTGAAATATCCGTCAACTAGGTCTAGTCTTCGAAGGACTTCAAGGTGTTCGATCAAAGACTTCTCTTTTTATTCATCCAAAATTGTACATAAGATATTTCCCAAGCTACCAAGAAAGTCGCACAACGTTGGAGATGCATCACTCAAGGCACAAAAAACCTCCTACTGTAGGGAGAAGTTGAGACTCTTCGTGGTATCGGTACGAAATTGAGGGCCCTACCTTTAGCTTGCGGGTTCGAACGTCAGGATAAGCTTTGTTGCCGACCTGGGTTCGAAGTGAGTTACATGATTACCGTTATGAGGGGAACGAGGAGGACGTACCGGGATCGATATGAACATATCGATGGCGATGAGTCGCTGGATCACAAAAAATCTAGACAATAAATCGAGTAGGGAAGGCAGGCGAAGTTATTAATGTGGGGCTCACCGTACAGCGTCAAAAATGGCCTTGCACATGGGATCCGTCAGGCCTTCGGTGTCATGTGGTGTTTACAAGAAGGAGGTGGAAATGGATCCAATTAATGCTTATGTGTGTAGGTCGAGGACGAGATAGAGGACGTAGATGGGGGATAGATGGAGATTTCGAGATGAAGTGAGGGGTTTATATAGCAGCGAGAGCTCTCAGTATCAAATCAAAGTAAAGGGAGAGATCGGAGAGATCGTCAATCGAACCGGATGAGATCGAGGGTTGCTCCTGATCTATGATAAGCGCGAGTCGTTCGGGAGGCCTTGAAGGGATCAAGGGGAGTGGAAGGATTCGGATTTATAAGAGGCGCTTGATCTTGTGGAGCGATCTGCTCGGAAGAGGGACTGTTGACACCTTCGATCGATTTAGCTCCGGAGCGATCGAGCTGTGTGGCAACTTCGAATAAAGAGGAGGATGTTCCAAGATCAGAAGTTTCCTTGGTATTGTGGGCCCTATCGATCGACAGTCTTGCTTCTCTTTCATCGGTATGCAGAATTCTGGTTCTGATGTCCACAGATCGACAGGGAGCGGATCGAAGAGCGAGAGAGCTCAGAGGATCGAACCTTGAATTTCGAGCGGATGACCTCATGCGGATGTTGTTGACGAATTGGATAGCATATACGTACTTATACACATACAGGATGATCGTACACTAGCTTACAACTTCTCATTTCCCTTTTTCCCTTTCTTCCTCACCGACTTACAAGGAACCGATAGATGGGGTCTACCTCGTCGATGGATTCACAGCTAGATATCCTCCGTCGATGACGATCTCTTGACCATTCATATAGGCTCCACCTTGGGAGACTATATAGAGTACCGTAGCTGCCATTTCTTGTTCGCTTTCGTAGCGACGCCGAGGATGAATAGCATGGCGCCGAGGAGGGGGGAGGGTTAAGTAGCGTGTTTGAATAATGGACACCGTTCGATGTTTGACATTGAAAGGGTTGGGTACGGGATGAAGACGAATGCGATGAGGTGAAGGAGAGGGGTGTGTGAATATTGTATTATTGATTTGGATGTTGAGGTTGGATATTGAGAGTTGATGCGACGAGGGGTCGAGATGTTGCGTAAGAGAGGTCGATGAAATTCGATGAGATATGAGATATGAGCGAATGGAGGGGATAGAGTAATTTAGCTTCAAGGATGGAGGAAAGACGGAAGGACGTACGTTCCTCCCCTTCCTGCGGGTGGAGATATGATTGGTTTGGAGAGCGCGTCTGCTGCTTCTGCATCATCGAGGGGCTACGGAACAGAGAATGAGGTTAAAATGTCGACGAAGAGGGGACGGAAGCGGAGGAAAGGGGCAGATGGAAAGATGAAATTCGAAGGTCGAACGATTTACGAATGAATAACGAACGAAAGAACGAAGAATGGAAGACTTGAGGGAATGACGAAATAATAACGAAAGTTCGGAATGAAGAAGAGCAATGAACGAAACCAAGAGGATGAAGAAAAGACATACCAGATCCCCACTCATCTCACTCCTCCAAGGACCAGGTGCAACAGCATTAACCCGAATTGGGATATCGCGCAGTGCGAGTTCGGTGGAGAGGAGGCGGGTTAGGTGGGATAGGCCGGCTTTTGCTGTGTTGTAGCAGAACTATAACACGTCACCACCACCATCATCGAACGAAGGGGAGAGAGACGTACGTGATCTTGAGCAAGCTTCATAATCCCACTAACACTCGTAACATTAACAATCACCCCCGTCTTTCCCGCACCAAGATCTTTAGCTCCTTTCTCCAACAATCCCAGAAAAGCGGTAGATACGAAATATGCAGATGCTACGTTGACTTCGAAATGCGCGCCCCAGTCTTGGGGGGATGAAGAGGCGAAGAGGGATGAGCCGAATGAGGATGCGGAGGGGTGGAGGGTGCGGAGGGGGATGAAGGGGTCTAGAGGGCCGGATTGGCCTGCGCTGTAATTATTGTGATTAGTTGTGTGTGAGAGGGAGAAGGAGAGGGAGGGACGTACTTGTTGATTAGGATGTGGAGTTTTGAGTCTGTGGATTCGATGTGGGAGACGGAAGTGAGGATTGAGGGTTTGGATGTTACGTCCATTTGTAATCTGTATTTCGATTAGCTTTTTTCGGGAAGTAGAAGAGAAAGAAGGAGGGCGATCGGGATCGGACGAGAAGAGCGAAAGTGACAAGTGATCGAGAACGGTCCGACCGATCAAAGGAAGGAAAGGAAAAGGAAGGAGAAGGAAGGAGAAGAAGGACGCACGGAACGATCTCCCCACCCATCCTCCCGTAAGGCCCCGACACAGATCTAAGCACGTCGATCCTCCGTCCGGTGATGTATACTTTTGCTCCGTTCGCTGCTAGACCGTGTGCTATCATTAGACCTCTATCGTCATTATTAGCATCAGCGTTAGTATCATCGTCAAACTCTTTGTTGGAGGAGGGGAGGGAGAGAGAGAGGAGAGGGAGGGAGGAGGAGAGACGTACATCCCTGTTCCTCCGCCTGTGATGAGGGCTATTTGATTCTGGAGTGAGAAGAGGGAGGATGCTTCGAGTTCGGATGGGTCCAGTGGTACGGATACGTTCGCATTCGCTGGATGGGTTTGAGAAGACATTGTGTATGGCGAAGAGGAGGAGGAGGATTTGGGGATGTGAGCTTGAGAATTTTGAGATCGAACGGTGGGATGTGGGCGCTTATTGAGTAGCAGTACTCAAGTGCTTGCTGATGAGGTCATCGTGATTCGTGACCTCGAACGAATCGACAGCGGAGAGAGAGAGCACGGGATATCAGCGATGACTCGGATAAAGATGATAAAGAATCAATGAGAGATGCAGAATATGTATATGTAAGAATTATTAATACTATTGAGATACATGAGTAAGTCGAACGTATATCGTAGACGGTACGACATTTTTGATAAAGACGAGAAGATGAGTGGGGGTTATCGTTCAGTAATGGGGATTACAAAGACGGCCGAAATCAAAGTCGAGGATGAACGAAAGACGAACGAACGAATCTACAGGAAGGCATCAGTACGAACCCAACACGGCAAGAAAAATTAACGTACCAAACAACATCGTCACTCTAGAACCCCATACCCCCCATTCCTCCCATTCCTCCCATCGGAGGCCCAGCAGGCGCCTTCTCCTCCGGCGCCTCAACAATACAAGCTTCGCTAGTAGTCAAAAGACTCGCAACCCCACTCGCATCCAAAAGCGCAGTCTTAACAACCTTCAACGGATCCACGATCCCACTAGCAATCATATCCACATAAACACCCTTTCCCGCGTCGTACCCCCACTCAAAGCTCGTCGCATATTTCTCCAATAAGTGTCCAACGACGACGGATCCTTCTTCGCCTGCGTTTTCGACGATTGTGCGTGCGGGTCGGAGGAGGGAGGAACGGATTATGGATACGCCTAGTTGTTGGTCGAAGTTGGATGTGGGGACTTCGGTTGGTGTTAGGACTAGGGAGGCTTTGAGGAGGGCTACGCCGCCGCCTGGGAGGATACCTTCTTCGACTGCTGCTCGTGTAGCGTTGAGCGCGTCGTCAAATCTATCCTTCTTTTCGCCAACTTCGACTTCGCTGTTCCCTCCCACCTTGATAACCGCCACTCCGCCTGAGAGCTTCGCGAGTCTTTCCTGGAGTTTCGTACGATCGTATTCGGAAGTGGTAGTGTCGTTGATCACCGCACGGATCTGTTCGCACCGCGCAGCAATCGCATCTTTCGCTCCTTCCCCATTAAGGAAGATCGTATCCTCCTTCGTAATCGTCACACTCCCACTGCTCCCAAGCAAATCAGGAGTAAGCCTCTCAAGCTTAATATCAACCTCATCACTAAACACCGTCCCACCCGTCAATATCGCCAAATCCCCAAGAATGCTTTTGCGATTATCTCCGAATCCGGGAGCTTTGACAGCTGCTACGCTTAGCTGTCCGCGGAGTTTATTGAGGATACATGCGGCGAGGGCTTCGCCGTCTATGTCTTCGGCGATTATGAGGAGGGGACGACGGGCGGTGGCGGCTGCTTCGAGGGCGGGGAGGATGTCTTGCAGGGCTGAGATCTTCTTTTCGGAGAGGAGGATGTAAGGTTTTTCGAGTTCGGCTTTTTGGGATTTGACGTCGGTGATGAAGTACGGCGAGATATATCCGCGGTCGAATCTCATCCCTGTATTTCTCTTAGCATTCGTCGTCATTGAATGAAAGGGAAGGGAAGGTACCTTCGGTGATTTCGATCTCATCCTCAATCGTCTTTCCCTCCTTAACAGTAATAACCCCCTCCTTCCCCACCTTCTCCATAGCAGTAGCAATCAAATTCCCAACATGCGAATCCCCATTCGCACTAATGGTAGCCACCTGCGCTATCTCTTCGCTCGTCGTTATTTCGCGTTTGTGTTCTTCGAGGAAACGGATGACGCGTTCGACGGCTTTTTGGGTTCCGCGACGGAGGTCCATTGGGTTGCACCCTGCTGCGACGTTTTTGACGCCTTCGGAGTAGATTGCGCGGGCGAGGACTGTGGCTGTTGTTGTGCCGTCGCCGGCTACTTCGTTCGTGCGGGAAGCGACGTCTTGGACTAGTCTGTGGAATGTGTCAGATTTGTTATGAGATACAGATTGATCGTTGAGAACGATGAAGGGAGACGTACCGAGCACCGAGATTCTCGAATTTATCCTTGAGGGTGATAGCTTTCGCAACAGTCACACCATCTGCAAAGAATCAAAACAAAACATTCATCAGCTCGAGTTACGGGAGGATTTCGCGAGAAGGGTTGGTGGACGATCAATGTTGGGAGGATCGACGGAGCGAAGGGAGAAGAGAAGAGGGATGACGTACCCTTGGTGATTTTCGGTCCGCCGAAGCTTTGCTCGATGATCACGTTGCGACCTGTTCGAAAATAAATGATCAGTCTCAGGCTCTAACTCGGAATATCGCCAGAAGGAAAACACAATGCAGGCTAAGGCTCAGGCTCAAGCTCGAGGAAAAAAAAAAGATGTGATACGCAAATGCAGTTTCAGAAACGAACCTCTTACTCGGAGGAAAACCGAAATGAAAGAAAGACATAAGAAACCAAAAAGAAATAAACGAACCTTTAGGTCCCAAAGTAACACTAACAGCTTTAGCAAGCACATCAACACCCTTCAACATCGCCGCTCGTCCCTCATTACTGAATTTAACTTCCTTATGTGCACCCCTCACTTGCACCGTGACCTTCCCGCTCGAGCCCGCGATACTGGAGGCTGTCGAGGAGGAGCGGAGGCTGAGGGAAGCGCGTTTGGAGAGATTGTGCATTGTGAGCGTCAGTGAGCAATTCGTAGGATTGGAATTGGAGTAGTGGATAGAAAAGGTCCTGGAGGAGGAGGACGATGAGGACGAGGACGAGAGGTGGAAGCGCGCGGAAATTTTTGGAACGATGTCACGGGTGTCACGGATGACTAATGGGCGCTTACATTTTTCTTCCTTTCCTCGGACAACTCGGTCGAGTTGTGGAATGCCAGTTTTTTGGGTGAAAATCTGCAACTTGGTGTACGGACATGTAAGAAGTCTGCGGAGGACAATCGCTGTCCCCAGTTGATTCGAAGACTATGAGTACAAGCTCGATGAGCACCGTACTACGTGACCGTAGCATCCGCCTGATCAAAATTCGGAGCAGCGACCACCGAAGTTAGCGACCACCGAAGTTGACAACATTAACTTGTGTATTGTGGTTTTTCTTTCCAAAGCCTGGCTATGTACGGATCCCGCCTTCTTTTCTGGGGTTTTGCATATATCATAGCATTCATAGGACATACGAACGAATTTGTAAGAGACATGGGAACATAGGGCGTATGTAAAGACATACGAAAAGGAAGAACGAAACACAATGCGAACCAGTAACGAAGGAAGTTGTACATGAGCGTATTAGTAGTGCAAGGAACGCCTGTCAATAACGAATATAATTAAAAAGCGTTCGACGCAAATTCACTTCGAAAATAAATAAAACTCAAGCTTTCAAGATCTTTAAAGTCTTCCTTTTCCTCCCCCTCATCGAATTCAAACTCTCCTCACCCGCACAATGCTGACACTCGCAATCCTCACCAGAACCTTCACCTCCCTTCATAAGCCACACCGCATGTTCGAAGAACTCTTCCGGACTCCTAAAACACTTCACCCTCTTCGATCCATACAAATACAAATCTTTCCTCGGACATTGTCGATCCCCCGACCGATGTATATAAAGCCTATATCCATCGGGCCAGCTCTTTAGACGATATTCCACGTGATCCGGAAAGACGCCTGATGGGAAGAGAGGGAGGAGGAAGAATTGGGCGATGTAGTGGCCTATTTTTTTGAGCCATTTGATGGAGGATTTGTGGCGGAGTGGGAGGATGTCCATGTAGTTGACTTCGTGAGGATTTGGGGTGAGAGAGTCGGATTCGGAGAGGGAGAGAGGGTAATTTGGAGTTGTGGATTCGTCGAAGATTCCGTCGGATGAGCCGGGGGGGAAGGAGATCTCGAGACCTCGAAGGAAGTCTTTGAGTTTCGGTTTCGGTTTTGGAGCGATAGGACTCGGAGGCTCAGGACCGAATAATGACTCGAAAGAGTCGGCCTCAGATTCCTCTTCGTCTGAGGAGGGGGGAGAGGGAGCTCTGAAATTCGGCGATGAGGATAAATGAACTCGAGGGGACTTTGAAGCCTTTCTCGGAGTAACGGGATGATGTGTACGCTTTGATAAGAGGGCGCCTGGACGACCTGTACCGTGATCGACTTCGTGAGTTTGAGGTCGCGAAGTGACCGCGAGAGCTGAACGCCGATTCCAAGTCTTGCTATCGTATAGCTTTGCGATGTCTTCGTCACCTACTGTTCTGCGGATGCTGGAGGAGGTAGGTGATGAAGTCGATGCTGAGGCGTTTGACGAGGAGTTGAGGGAGGGAGGAGAGAGAGTTGAGGTGACGGGGTTAGGAGGAGGAGATGTCGGACCGTGTGAAGATGAAGTCTGATCTGTTGAACGTGACTTTCCGTTCCTCGGATTGACTGGAGGGGACGGGAAGTCGGAGACAGAATTCGAATTCATGGAAACGAGTCCTGTAAGAGGTCTCAGAGGAGAAACCTCGACTCGAGTTGGGATGAGTTGTACTCTCAGCCAAAGTACTGTATTCAAGGCGACACTTATTTATATGTTGTATGACAGAAAAGGAATAAGGGACTGACTTTGATGAACGAATGATAAATATCTGGTAACGAGGGATTTGATCGTTAAGAATCGAGACCAAGCAAACAGAAATTACAAAAGAAGTCGAAAGTTGATTAGCGAAGTTGTTATTCAGTTAAGTTTGAGGGTACGAAGATCCTGTGAGGTCGAATCGACCCATCTTCTTATATAGCGTCGTAGAACAATACCAACTTTGCGTCGAAGAATTAGGAAAAGAATCATAGCGCCACAGCCACCTCTTCCTCGAAGAACAATAGCAAACTCCGACTCCGCTCGTGCCTTCTTTCGTCATGCCGTTACCAAAAATAGACCGTACGGCGATAACGGAGGGAAATTTGCTTCCGTTGAGGGCTCGGCTTGACCGGCTTCGTTTCGTTTCGTGTTTCGATATGCAAGGGGTAGATTTGGTGAAGGGCGCGTTTGAATAAGGATTTGATTGGAATGCAGGGACTGAACGTTTGGTTTTCAATACAGAATACTAGAGCTCCTGTCACTTATAATGCGGCCGAGCATCACCGACAATAGTCGTTGCCTAACTCGTCAATACGGGTCCAGACTTCGTTGCATGGGGTGCTGACGATGCCTGATTTAGTTATTTGCTCGTTTGACTCGAGTGCTTCCGCAGCTCGTTTCGCGAGTAGGAAACATTGATCGATCGCGCTCAGGAAGTTCGAGAAACGTCAACGGTGGATCGTCGTCAGAAGCGCATGGTTTCCCGATTCAAGAAGCGTACTCACCTTTTTCATCGCTCTCCGGTAGGACCAGTACTGCTCAACGCACACCGCAAAACTCGGTCTAATGGGTTTCGTTCAGATTCACTATTGAGCGTATTGCTGAAAGTCTCAACGTGACGGTGCGCTTTGCAGTACGACGAGGGTTTAAGGCCTGACTCATGTGTACAATTATTCCGTGACAGCGGGATTCTCGATCTGCGCGAAGTTCTCTTCTGCTTCGGAGGTACTGCATTAATATTGAAGATGACGCGTTGAGAACGTCATCCATCCCAAGTCGCAGGTCGTTCATTCGACTAGAGTACGAGGTTCAAGACAAGAAGAAAAGGGAACGTCCGAGACAGTTGATTTAGCCTTATGGAGTATATCGGTAGGTCGACCTGGAGATCATTTTCCTTCGAAAGGCACCGAAAGACGAGATCCTTTATTATTAGAGAACGAGAATCGGGTAGTCGGATTGCCTAGCAGCAGAACATGAGCGCGCCGAATTCAAATCCGGCATTTGACTACGTAGACAATATTTGAAGGGACACGAGAATGAGAATTGAAGCCGCCAAGGATGAATCAGTCGAATGGCGGATCCAAGTGTGCGAAGGCAGAACATTCCGCAGTCGGAATAACAGGATAAACGAGGGAGTTTGAGCCTCATGAAGATCTCCGAACGAATTTTACGAGTATGAATCGATGCGATAGTCAGACGCGAGACTGCTGGAAAGCGACTTGTACGAATCATGTTGAAATTTGGGATAAAAAAAAACTCACCTCATTTTCAGATCTAGGTGACACATCGATGGCCGTGAGTTCTGAGCTCTCAAAGTTATTTCTTCTTCTGCAAACATGAATCTGAGTTGTCTTTTCAATGATCATGGCCTGGCAGGGCCGCGTCATCGTTCCAAAAAGCAGGATCAACGGCAGAAAATTGGACCGAAAGCCAGTCGAACGGACGGATGCTAGATTCTGTCCAACCGCATAACCAGATTCTACAGAAGAGGTCCTAGGTCCTTAGCAAGTCAAGAGCCAAGTCGTGCCGCCGTGGTGAGTCTGCGGGATCAAATCTCGTTCCCGATTCCGATGCCGCCGAGCCTATCCAGGGTTTGGTCTAGACCGTACCTTTTCACTTGACGCCGGTGCGCAAAAGCAGTCGCTCTTTTCCTTGTCAACGTCTATGGATCTGCATCTACTGACACTCTTTCCTGATTGTCTGGCCTGTTACGTATACGAGCCGTCGGGATGCGCTCATTTCGAGTAATCGCAAAAGTTTACGGGACTCTTCAAGTCGGATTCGGTCAAGGATTCGGATGCAGCCATCTTAATGAAACACCCATAACCCACCCATTAATTTCGATGTTACCATTGCCGTTTACAATATGCCGTGAAGGATGGGAATCTCCGTTGGCCTCTGGTCGTTCTCGCTCGCGAGTCGCGGGCATATTCTCTGAGGCTCCGCCGATTCGGTGAGGTCCGGTTCGTTTTTTGAGAATTCTGAGAATTCTGCTGCCGGTCAGAGGTGAGCTCTGAATATGGTATTCGAAGAATTTTCGATCCTCTTCCCTTTCATTAAAAGATATTTGCGCAAGCACAAAAAGTCAGTTCTGAGCCTGACTCAATTGCTACCATATTCTCGTTTTTTTCTGCCCCCTTCCTGATCTGATCAAGTGGCTGCATATTGATATTTTAACGTAACTTTGAAGCACAGCGGCAGGTCAAAAGCACTGGTGGGTTGCCCTAGGGGGCATTTGTCCTCGTTGACCCTTGGACTCCGACCCACCCATCGTCGTAGTGAGTTTTGTCTCTTCTGTACTCCCGACTCTGTTGTCAATGCTATCATTTTGACTTTCACTCGCTTGTACACGATTTGGGAGTATTCAACCGTCACCATCGACGAGGTGATTGAAATCCGTCTCCGTCGTCGACCTCACGAGGACTATTGACTGACCTTTCCACCTCTATCATTCAGATGACCATTCCCGGTAGTTGCTACGCCAACAATGCGCCTCTGACAGACCCCAACTCTTATCCCAAGACAATCGTGAGAGCCATTTGCGAACACTTCCCTTCCCGTCCTCCCTAATGCTTGTTTCCGATATTCAAAGGAAGGATAGATCGATAGCGACCAAGTGCATGTCATTGGGTGGATAGTCGCGGGTCTTGGAGCGTTGCTTTCGTTGACAATTGCTTCCAAGGATACTTCTCATCACGCAAGGTGAATTTCTCATTATTCTACACAGTGACATCGGATTCTCACGCCAATTCCTTCACTGCCTCGTTCAGACACAACAAGAAAATGTATCTATAGACCCTTTTTTCGAGTCCTACGACTAATAATGTGCTTCAGTCTTTCAATCACCTTTATCCCATTCGTCGTCGCCCTCGTATCATTCTTGTCATATCTGTTCTTCCGATATTCAGTTTATTTCTCTCTCGTTCAAGTGGTTTACGAATCGTTTACGTTTGTGGCATTCTTGTGAGATTATGTTCCTATCTTTCCTCTTCAGCTGTGCTTAACTTCTCGTCTTAGCCGACTGTTCTCAGGCCATGAATATTCGAAACTCTACCAATCACCCTCTTCTCGTCTTGCTATGCCCCTTTGTTGTTTTGGCAATAGTCCTAGCGAGGAAACTTTCTATATTTTTGTTTGGCAGTATGCCATCGTTGGTCCGTTGATAGTGATAGCTGGAATAGTGACTAATGTGCTGGGGGTATACTGTCCTGGTGATGCTCTCAATCCTCACTTTGCGCACCTCTATCTCGAAGCGATTAAATTATTGAACGGATAGTACGTCTTCCATGTTTCGATGCAGCATCCTCGGCTCATTTCGAGATCAACAGTCTTGCTTCCAACGCGCTGTCAGCTTATAGAGCTAGGGTCGTGGACGGACAACATTTGGGTCTGAAATTCTTCGTTCTCCAGTCTCTCACGTTTTATATCACCTGCGAACACCAATTCGTGAGTTTATCTCCTTGTCTCACAATTCCATAACCTACTGAACCAGTCGTTCTCGGGACTCCCAGTTCGTCGTCCTAGCTAGACTTGGTGTCATCAAAGCGACTCCTTTTTGGACGCGCGATAATATAGTTAGTGGGCTAAGTTCTCTCGTTTTCTGTATCGAGGTATATAATCTCACGTGCAGTCAGTATGACTTAGCATATTCTGACGAGTTTTTAGATGCCGATTCTCTCGATTGTTATGCGATTTGCATTCCCAGTTGACGAAACTTATATTTATAGTTAGAGTTTCGTGCCCTAGTTATCTAGCTCTTGCGCTCCACCCAATTTAGTCGACTGACTCATGGGATATGGTTCCGGCTCAGGATACTGAGCAGCTAGGGTGCAAAGGTACTGGATGATACAGTCCTCATAGTCCGTCGACCACGCCTAACATCGGCATTGAGTCGTATACCTCTTCTTGTATATAATATTTTGAGTACAACCGTCCGGAACCATCCCACATTCTCAATCACTCTCGCAAGTATATCCCAACGAACCATCCTCAACGTCATCTCATCCCTGAGAAGCAACAACAGCGTCGATGACCATCTTGAAGATCCCCAAATCCTCCGCCGCATCCTCGACCGTCGTCTTCACCTTTTCCCCATCCACAATCGCAGCATGCAACCTCTTATACTCAAGCGTATAATTGTCTTCGTATGTAGGTATTATGACTTGTTCAGAGTATACTCCGGTCTTTGAATCCGTCTTTTGGATTGTTAACGTCGTCGGAAGGCCCTATGAATAATGGTATTAATATATGTCGGTGTATCGGTATGGTGCGAAGAGAGAAAAGAGAGAGACCTTGATAAACGGAGTATCCCAATCAACACGGACTCTCATCCCATCTCCATAAACCTCAATATGCGCATCAAACAACGCAACCCTATCAATCCCCGTCTCGTACGAAACCAAAAACTTCGTCCCTCCTCTCTCATACTCAAACAATGCATTCACAAATCTCCCATTATCATTCTCGGACTGTGCAGCACCGATAACACGATTCGGCGATCCACCGAGTATCTCGCGCATTGCGGAGAGGTCGTGTGAGCCGAGAGAGGCGAGGAGGGTGAATAGGGCGGGGAGATTGAGTGAGGAATTTGATGGGTTTGAGGTGGTGGTGGGGAAGGGCGAGCCGAGGATTTCGGAGAAGAGGGTGTTGCGGAGGGTGGTACTTTCTTTTCGAGTGGAGAGAGGGATGTCGTCGAATGCGAGCGGGTAAGAGCCTGATTGATCGATGAAGAGAGAGTTCTATGTATCGGGGGAAAGGTCAGTAGAGAGGATTGATCGAAAAGGAGAGAAGCTGAGGATACCTTTCCGATGATATCTCGAACGCGGACGTATGAGATATTCTTCATCTTCGTAACAATCTCAACAGCTTGTTCGAACGCAGGTGCGTAGCGTCTCATATACCCAACGAACGCCACGACCTGTAACATCTTCAGCATGCCTCAAACGATCAAATAAGAGGTTGAACGTACCCCGGTTCTATTCCTCGTTTCGATGACAGCGTCGATTTGGGATCGAGACCATGCCATTGGTTTTTCGATGAAGACATGTTTACCCGCGTTCATCGCTTGGATCGCTGCTTCCGCCTGTATCACCCTTCCACATCAATAAATCGCATTGAAGAGTTGGGGGACAATGGACTGACGTGGTATTCATCGCTATGCGCAACGAAAACAACATCGACACCAGGATCTTTCACGAGATCTTCCCTGTAGCATACGTAAGCAGATCTCATCGAGACGAATTAGAGGAGGAGAGGAGGTGCGCACGATGTGGTGTAGCCTTTGTTTAGTGGGATGTGGAATTTCTCGAGACAGTGTTTGAGTGCGCCGGGGCTTATGTCGCATAGAGCGACGACTTTGAAGAGATGAGGTACGAGCAGGAGTGTGGGGAGCTATATTGAGCATTCGTATCGTCGGTATCGATGGATGAATTAATGAGAGAGAATGAGAGGAATGAGTGTGTGTATGATGGATGTGGATAGGGATTAGGGGGACGAACGTGGACCGTTTGTGCGACGCTGCCTGCGCCTATGAGTCCTACTCGTAGGACTTTCGTCGATTGAATGCTCGAGCTCATCGTTATGTCTTGCAAATCGGAATTAAAGTCTGAGTATGATGCTGTATGATTCGCCAGAAAACCTTATCGACTGAGTCAAAGCAAGGTCAAGCGTCCGGAGTCCAGAAAGTGTTGAAAGGTAAGAGCAGACCAGAGACAGCTCGACAGGGGTTATCTGGATAGCCTCGAGGCATCGGGGAGGTCGACTATTTCATTCAGGGACCCAAGAGCACGAGAGCAAGATCACATGAGAGCGTTTTAATTCAATGAAAGCCTGGATTAGAGAATGACTGGAGCGTGGGAGTATAAGCTCGTGAAGGTTCGCAGCGAGTCGGTCCGGATGATTCCGACTTTTACGGTGCAAATTTGCCAGAACGTCGAGGATGCTGAACGACATTTATGTGACAATGCAAAGTATGATCTATGCAATATGTACCAAGTAATCTACGAAACGTCAAGCAATCTACCGAAGAATTATAAACGATTAAGAAAAGAAGTACAGGTATAACAAAATAACAAAATCGCAACACCGTCTACACCTTGAATGACAGAGAAGAAGAAGAACGAATAAGAACGAAGAAGCCAAGGAAAAACATCGCTGAGCGACGAGAGTAAACCAGACCGAAGATGATATCGGTTCTATTTTGATAGAGAATCGTCCAAGCGGAGACGGAGACGAAGTAGAAGATGATAACCGGGATGAGTGTTATCGTGCACGTCGAGCTCGGATCTTCTACCGGGAGACGACCGCATGCGGTGTTGTCCTTAACGCAATATTGAGGGCGAATCCAGTCGGGGATCTTGAACTTAAGCCGGGTTGATTCGGAGGGATGAAAGTTGAAGGAGGCAGAGTCGATCACCAGAATCGATTCGCCATCCATTCTTTCCCATCCACCAACCTCCGATGAACAACATTACTCGTCAAACTGCTCCACTATACCATCATCAGTACCTCTTCAAAACCAAAGAAACCTCCCTAGAAGGAAGGTCCTCACTAAAAGCGAGGATAAGAAAAGACGTACCCCATTCCCAATAAATATCTCCGCCCTCCGTCCAATATCCATATCAATAACCATCCCCACACCAATCTGCTCGTCATTCTCAAATCTCACATCTCCCGTCGTCACTACACTCTTTATTCCAGTCTCTTTCATCACTGCTTCTCTGAATTCTCGCATGGAAGCTTCGGATGCGTCGTTTGTCATTACGTACATTCTGTCGATTCGACCAGTGCGGTCGGAGAGTGTGTCGCCTAGGGATCCGGAGGCGTTTGATTCCCATTCTTTGATACTCGTCTTGATCTTCTCGACGAGATATTCGGTGCTCGGCAAGCAGCGGGATAAGTAGAACTTGACGTTTTCAGGCGTATTATGACCCCATTCATACCCCTCCGGATTGACGAATTTATCAGGAAGTTGAGGGAGGAGATTCCATCCGTAGAACGTTGAATTCCAATTTGCGAGTCCGAGACATGCTTCGCTGTAGTCGCCTCTGCGGAGATGGATTGCGATTGTGTGAGAGTAGGGATTGGGAGAGGGAGAGGGAGATTGGAGGAGGTGTTCGTTGTATGCTACGCCGGCGGAGACGAGGGGGGATGAGTAGAGGCGCTTTGAGACGGGGGAGGAGGAGAATTCGGGCCAGAGGGAGATGAGGCGTTCGGAGCCGATTAACCTGTGATATTTGAGATTTGAGTGAGCGAGAAAGAATTAAGGAAGGAGGAGAGACGGACCAGAGATCGAAAGTTTGTGGATACCCATCTTTCCCACTTAAACTTGGTCGAACATCCACACACCTCTTCGGACTCTCCTTCAACACCTTCACCCACTTCTCCATAATAACCCTCCCATCAGTCTCATCCCCTCTAATACCCTCTTTCACAACATCCGTATCCACAATCTCGGTATCCTCCTCCGGACAGAATTTATCGAACATTTCTTCGGAGATTGAGCGGGGGGTGGTGTCGTTTTGATCCCAGGGTGAACCGGATATGGGGCCTGAGATTAGGGCGGAGAGAGGGGTGTGAGGCCAGGGCCAGGATTTGATGCGCCAGGGGTAGTATTCGGGTTTCCAGACGTAGTCTTGGAATACGTAGCCGCGGCCGGAACGCCATGCGAGGTGATTGCATAGTAAACTGTTGATATTGTCAGTACTGGTTCGATCAACGTCTGATGGGTCAGAGAAATGACCAGCGTCGCAAGGGGAACGAAGGAGGGAGGAAGAAAAGAAGAGGAGCGAGAAGGAAGGAAGAACAACTGACATTTCGTTAAAGACATTGTTCCAGCCTAGAGCTTTGATCTGATTCGAAAACTTGACATAGCGTCCTTTCCTCCCCTCAGGATACGGAAGATCAGGATTATGCTGAGGCAAATTCCTCTCCGCCTCAGTCCAAGCCTCGTATTTCGGCGGAGTAGTTCTCAAAACACCCCCCGTCCAATCTTTATCATCCTCATCAAGAATAGGATCGTCGATCAAATCAGTGGGAGAAGAGGAAGAAGAGGAAGAGTCGGTGAATGAGAGTGGGATACGGGAGCGGACGGAAGAGTGGAATGAGGCGAGGAGGGAGAGGAGGAATACGGAGAGGACGGTGACGGTTATTACTCGTCGATTAAGTCGGATGTTTGAGAGTGGAGAAGGGAGAGACATCCTCGAACCAGTACAAGTCGCGTGCCAGAAAGTCGAGGTCTCGTGAGTCGTAGCGTAAGATGAGTTGCGTAACGCTCGTAAGAAATTAAAGAAAAGACAAGCAGATCACGTTTTCAAGTAAACGCCGAAACGAAGAAGAGCAAGTTCGGGATGAACGATTCGATGAACGTGAGCGAGCAAAAAGCGCGAAGGGCGGCGTCGCTAGAGTTTAAAAGTCCGGCCGCGACCGGACCAAAGCCCGCCGCAGGCGCCGACCGGCAATTTTTACGGTTGCCGGTCGCGTGCCTTTTCCTTGACCGACGACCGCGGTCCGGCCACAGGGTCTGCAACCGAGACCGCGGTCCGGTTACACGGTTGTGGCCGGTTGCGGTCATGACCGGTCACAACCGGTTGTGACCAGCTCGAATATACAGAATATATTGATATTTGAGTGTGACATGGTGGGTAGCACAATGTTTAGTCCCATAGCACCAGCACAATAGTCATTTAATCATATCTGAGACTCTAGTATAGCTCTACATGAACTCTATACCATGTCAAATGGCAGGGAGAGTGAACATTATTGCCTGTTATATGCTCTGAGGACCCTACATTCGAGTGACCGGTCGCAACCCGAAGCAACCGGTTATGCCGGTTGCCGAGAAAATCTCAGCCATTCGGGACCAACAACCGGACCGTCGGTAACGCGACTGTGACCGTAACCGCGGTCCGGTTGCAACCTCCTGCGGTCTCGGTTACGGCTGCCGGTCACACCGGTTGCCGTGGCCGGACTTTTAAACTCTAGGCGTCGCTACCCCAGTTCTTTTTTCTGGTTCGATGTCACGTAAAAGAAAATACGTGACAAATGTCACACCGCGACGCAGGGCCGCCGAGCGCTTACACACGGCTTGGCAACAAAATCTCGATCTCCAGATCGAATTCCGCACTTTCCGATCCTCCCTCCCTTCTCTTCACTAACCTCTCGAGTTGAGGTTAGCTTTATCTACAGAGGAGTTTTTTTGTGTGCAGTGAATTGTAGGTTAGCTAGGTTAGCGCCAAGGTCGCCAAGGCGCTTGATAGACATTTCGTGATCCTGAACTGCGGAAATAGAGTTCCCGGCATGACGGCACCGCTCACGCTTGTCCGTTCTTCCTTCTTTCCTTTCTCGTCATCGCCTCGCCCTTCCCGCGCGTCGATAAACCATCCCTCAATACGAATACGTTGAGCACTACGACAACACTCAATACTCATATAGTTTTTTTGTCTTCAGACTGCTCGATCTCAGCTTTTCGGTCTTTAGGTGCAATTGTTTACGTGTTGCTCTAGCCCTAGATCTTTTCTCGATCTGAGATAACCGATCCGGTCTCGCCTCACCGGGCTCTTTCCGCAGCAGCTGTCCAATCAGATTCATCCCTTTTCCTCCGGCCCTTCCGAGACTTCGTTCTTCTTTCTCTCGGCTGCCGAATTTTTGATGGATTTGATGAGCGATTCTCTTGGTGTTTCTTACTTTTTGCACTGCCTCGTTTCTCCGAGTCGTCGTCGTTCAGCTGAGGATTCTCTGAAGCTTTGACGTATAACTAGGCGTTGGCCGTACGGACTGTGAGTGTTGAACGTTGAATTTTCTTCTCAGTTGAGCTGAGATGGACGCTCAAGGAGTCAGATATCATCATGCGTGGAAGAACTTGTTCTCGATCGCATCTTCTGTCTCACCTTCGCTGTTGCGTTCACTGTCAATGTATCGTCACGACCTCGGTACGCGGAACTGTCGATTTCTCCTCCTCGTTCGTCTAACGGTGCTTCAAGAAACCGTCTTCGACTACAATGATAGAATCCAGTTCACATTCGGGACACTAGAAGTCACCAGGATCTCTACTTACATTCTCTGAATCTCATGTCTCGTTCCGTCAAGAAATTCGCTCCCAGACCAGATGCGCTTAGCTCTCATCTCATTATATATCAAACAGCCTCCATCCTAGGTGCTCTATCTTTCACGTCACCTCGCTATCGCTCCAACAGCTCCAATCCGCTCTGCCTTCCTCCAATATATTGCTCTGGTCGCTCGATAGCCATCCAGTCGTCCACCTGATCGTACTCGAGCCTCGAAAAAGTCTACTCGTTTAAGAAAATTTGCATGACTTTCTATCTCGTCTCTCATGACTTCGACTTCCATCGAAAATCGATGACAACGTCTCGTCTTGCTGGATATGGAATCAAATTTCTCTTCTTGCTCCTATTCCTCAACTCCTCGTCCTCGAAACACTCGAGTCACATCATCAATCGACATACGTACCCAAACAAAGCGAACAAAATCAAATCCACCCGTCACCGAATCACTCTCGCCAACCCGCAATTCGCAAAGATATCCTTACAAACTGAACAAAGGATCCACATCCACATCCCAGGAACTCGATCCGCAGTTCGCGGACGCAAAATACTCCAGATCGAGAAGAGGCGCTAGCGCTAGGGCGAAAGAAGCCGTAGATCAGGTTCGAGCGCTCGGCTAGAAGAAGGTATTGTTTATCGACGTATCGATGCATCAATGAATTTCCACTTCAACGTTTCTCGTTTTGGTGGCTGTGGATCGTCTCAGTTGAATTCGTATAACCTGTCTACCTCACATTAATATTCAACCGACAATAAATCATCCGTCGAGGAGTAGCTAGAAGGAACGAATTGATGTAGTTCGAAAGTAGGATGAAGAGGTGACATCGCAACGTCACATTATTTCATTTTACGGATTTTACGTGAAAGAAACAGGCACATGAAAGGGAAATGTGGGGTAAGAACGAGGCGAGACGGCAAGGTGACGGAGCAACCATCTCGCACTCGGCATTCGCCTGATCTTTTCGTCTTCTTCTTTGTTCTTCTTTTTCTTGGTAAACGTGCCCGAGCTGCGGAATGCTAAGCAAGCGGTAGCAACGCTTTGACTCTTGCTACGATTTGCCTCCTGATTCTAGCAAGACACGACGACTGACACGACCGTTGAAGACGCTGAACTTCAAGGCTTAGCCTGGCATTGAACCAAGCCATGGTTTCCTCAAGTATAAAATACACCCCCCTTCCCCTCCCAACCCTAGCCAGCGTCCGTTCCCGAATCTCTTTCAACCGACGTAACCTCCTCCTCCTCCTAACATCCCTCTTCCTCCTCACATTCCTCCTCACCCTCACCTTCCGTTCTCATCTCCCTCCCTCCCTCCGATCTCAGCTCCCATTTGAAGATGAGAGAGATATGACGGGGGGATCGTTGAGGACTCCGCCGCCGAAATATGAAGCTTGGACGGAGGCGGAGAGGGAGTTGCCGCAGCATGATTTGGATTTACCGTGGCCGGAGGGGAGGAACGGGAAGTATGTTAAGTTTTCGAATCAGATTAAGGCGTTGGGATGGAATAATGTTTTTAACGAAATGTACGTCCTCCACCTCTTTATACTTTCCTTCTGTCATTCCTCCCATTTTCCAACAACTTCCCATTTTAATTCGATCTGATAAAATCGTATGTTGACTATGTTGATAGATTGTTATGCAACCATCTCGCGTGGCGCTCAGGTCGCGGATACGTATTCCAAGACTACGTCTGGAAACCCGAATACTACCCCTGGCGCATCAAAAATTGGCCCTGGCCACACACCCCCCTCTCCGCCCTCATCTCAGGCCCAATCGCCGGCGGCTCCTGGGACGCAAACGACCCAACCCCACGCTCCATCTCCGAAGAGATGTTCGATAAGTTTTGTCCGCCTGAGGATACGGAGATTATTGATACGGATGTTATTAAAGAGGGGATTAGAGGTGATATGACGGATGGGAGGGTTATTATGGAGAAGTGGGTGAAGGTGTTGAAGGAGAGTCCGAAGAGGTGTGTGGATGTTAAACCGAGTTTGAGTGGGAAAGATGGGTATGCGCAGACGTTTGATTTATGGTTTGCCTTTCCTCCCTTCCTAGTTCTTCATCTCGCTGATTAAATATTATATCCTAGGCTCATCGGATCGGAGAGACTTATATCCCTCTGGCCTGAATTTTCCACATCTCCCGTCTCGACGAGAATGTATACATCCCCACTCGTAAACGCCGGTGTAGCGTATAACGAACATCTTCTCCAATCCCCTCATCCCTCCCCAGATCCCTACAGTCGCACAATGGCAATCCACCTCCGTCGCGGGGACTACTCCGAAGCATGCCTCGGACTCGCCAACTGGAATTCGACGTTTTACGGGTGGAACCTCCTCCCCCAGCTCCCTGACAAATTCATCAATCCTCCAGGCTACGAATGGGGACACAACACCCCCGAGAACGTTAAGTTTTACTTGGTGCATTGTTTACCTTCGTTGGAGTATATAATTTCGAAGATTAAAGGGAGTATACATGATTGGGAGGAGAATGCGAGTGGGAAGAAGGGGGATACGGTGGATGATAGGAGGGGGAGGATTGATAGGATGTATGTGATGACGAATGATGCGGGGGAGGAGAGTATGAGGGAGTTTAGGGAGGCTGTGTTGAGGGAGACGGGGATTCGGAATGTTGTTACTACGGGTGATATGCGGTTTGAGAATGATGAGCAGATTGGGGTGGGGATGGTTGTTGATATGGATATTGGCAGGAGGGCGGCGATATTTATTGGGAACGGGGTACGTTTATTTATTTCTTTGATTTTCGCATCATTGATGGGTTTTCAGTGGAGCTCGTTGACTAGCAATGTCGTCCATCGGCGCTTGGTCGATGGGAAAGAATGGATGTCGAATCGATTCTGGTGATCGATATCGATATACGAGGGCGTGGTTCGCTGTTAGAAGAAGCACAATATTCTTGGGTATATTTCCTTGTAGATTATTTTCCTCCATGTCGCGCTGGTTCGGTAAACTTGTTGCCAGGGAAAATTTGATCTATGCCAATCGTTTTCGTCGCGATCTATTGTGATATCAGACGTCAGTAGGGCCATCACAGAGGTGTTCGAGAAAGCAGGCGGATTTTCCAGACTGCGGTCCAACTTTATTTATCCGACTATCAGCCGGGCTAATGTCCAAGCAACATGATATCACACCCAAGCAGTCACGAGAGTCATCGATCCGGAAGCAGTCGCATTTCGGGGTCCACAATCACCAATGACGACTAAAAATAACCCCAAGGACGGAACCAAATAACTCCCAACAAGGCCCTTTCCTTACTCCTTCCAGCATCTCGTGCCCCACTTTCTCCATCGCCATCACAATCGATATCTCATCGATGTCGATGTCCAGCACATCCCCTCCGAGTCCACCGTTATCCGCTATCTGATAAGACCTCCATCTCCGACTTCCGACGCCGATCAATCTTCGTCATCCCTCACACCTCCTTCACCGCCCAAACACTCCTCTACGAACAAAACGTGATGCCAGTGTCTGTGGAAGACTTGGAGAAGACGCTGAGGAGTGCGATTAAGGTTGAATACCTTGAGATTGTTGATGAGTCGAGTGGATGTGGGGAGAGTTATCGGATTTTGGTTGTTAGTGATGTAAGTTTTGTCGTTGCTGGTTGAAAATTTGAAACCGTGCGCTGCGGGAGAGGTCGTCCTCCTGAGTTGCGACATACTAGTTTTCATACTCATATTCTTTGCCTCCTTTGAATTCGCTATGCTGATCTTGCTGTTCAACAGGCGTTCGAAGGAAAAGGGACACTAGCACGACATCGCTTCGGTAAAGCCTGTTCCTCCCATCAACCTTCCCAATCTCATCATTATGGCTTAACCAATAGTGAACGAAATTCTCAAAGACTATATTTCACAGATGCACGCGTTCTCCCAGGTACGAGTAATTCTACCTGCCATTTAGTAGCTCGTTTCGGCAACTCTCGGGTTGGCTGACAAATTTCTGATTCCTTCCTCGTTTTTAAATTCCATCTTTACTGACGCAAATCGTTCGTCCTGTAGAAGAGTCTAACTGTGAAACAATACCAAGCGTCGCTGACTTGAGGACCATTATTTGATACGCACGGGTTTCTCGGTGGTGGTTGAGGTACGCAGGCTTTTGAGACGGAGCTTTTGAGAGGTGGAATATTGTATTCCGGAGGAGATTCGGCGTGTTCTGAAAATTCCTGTATATCTATTCTGCTATGCCTAGAATGAATCCGACGCTGTAGAGCAGAGTCGATCGTTCATTCAGTTCTATGTTTTTGTCCTTTCCATCTCCAAAAAACTCTGGTCCACGAGTGAGGGACTGGGTACCTATTTATGTTGAATCATTGGACAATGACCGAGGCGTCCTTTCGACCGAGGAATCAAGACTAGCTGAGTACGATGATTCAAGATCGGCTTTCTCGGAAGCGACTGCGAATTTGTGCGAAAGCTTCTTTACTAGTATTATGCCCGAGCAATTGTTGGGAGCTTTCGGAACATCCCTCTATACACAGTATCCCTGTGAGTCGATCACCTGGATCTTTGCGAGGGAAAATACACGAGCGCGACTTGAGGAATATTTTCAGGGAAGGGGACTTCGGAAATTCGGCCGAAATGACTGACCGAAACACGTTACGTCACGCGTGACACTGAGTTCGTCGTGCAACGTGGAGGCTCTCTCTGCATTTCCGGCGTTCTCTAGCTACTCACGCGGGAGATAAAATTCGGCATGAATTTTTTATGCATTAATACTTCAAAATAATGATACAGACCGGACGTTTGAAGGAATAGCTTGTCGTCGGTATGGTCCATCCCTCTGTTCGTCCTTACCATGCCTCAAGGAATTTTCGTTGAGACAGAACTTAGTTAAATTCGATGTCTTTGAAGCACATGGTCCACCATAATGTCCATCCATTTCGCTCCTTGGTTGATAAAGGTACGTCCTATACGTTGAATCCCTTATATATCTCTCATTATCATTGTCGCCGTCCACGCCGCGTTACAAAGGAAGCTACGACTCGATAATCACGGTGCCTCCTACTCACACGACCATCTATACTCAGGGACGGGCAATGAATCACTAGGGGATCTCTGTCAGAGTAGACTGTTCATCGCCTGTGCCGCGCTCAACACCGCTCGACATACTGTACCTCCAGGCTCTCTCATCCTGCCAACCGGACGACTCGTAGTATCAGCATCTATGCCAGGATTGACAGCCTCGTACGATTCCTGAATACCCGCTCATTAAGCGTCCGACAGAGGTATGCAGCGCTGGGTTCGAGAGCGGTGCCATCATCGATGCCAAGACAGAATACACCCCCTGTCCCCTAACGGATGGCAGCGCTGTGTTCCCTTTCCCAGAGCATGTACGTGCCTGCAGGCAAACTCTCCTATTGTAGCTGTGTGTCAACCTCCGCCCAACATCGATCTGTCAAAAGCAGTGCTATGTGCCTCGATGACACTGCTTGCTAGCGCTTTTTGCGATGTTCTTGATGATTGACAACCCATCCTACCTCTCGCAGGATGCATTATAAGTAATTGCTCTTCGCAAACTACTTGCAGCACGAATTCGTCACATCGTCTCCTATCGTTCTCAAGACTGCAGCATGAAAATGTCCCTTCTCCCCGTCAGTCTCTGTTTCAGTAAGACTTCTTGACTTTCGTCTCGAATGAATGCTCATAATATCATGTTCAGTTTCGTCTGTACGAGCGTCTCGCACCTCAATCGTCACTCGTTAGGAACCATCTGATTTGGATAACCCTCCTTCTGCCGTGCGTACTTCTTCCTTTCACCGACGTCATCAATCTAACGAACTCGTCTTTCAGTGTGCCAGCACTTGCAATCAAGTTCTCAAACCAGATTCCGGAAGCCTCTGTCAGCCAGACTCTCCCGAAAGTTGCTTCTGTTCGGACGCCTACCTTACAGCCACCTCCAAATGTTATCAATGCATAATCACGCAAGACGGATTGGCCTCGAACGATTCGGGATTCCAAGACATCGTTGACTTTTTTGACAGTGAGTATTTGAGATATTTTTTGCCGCCACTATCTTCCGAATCTGATGATTTCGAATAGCTCTTATTGAAGGGTGTCAAAGTGTAGGCTTTGAAGTCCCTACGCCCACGTTGACCGGCGCAGACGGAGTTGCGGGAAGTACTGTGCCTTCTAGCACAGGTGGAAGCGTTGCGGCTCTGAGTACCACCGGATCATCCACAGTCTCCTCCACGGATGTCACTTCATCCTCTTCAACTGATTTGAAGACTGGGACTACTGTTACCTCGACAAGTGCCGCAATGTCTGCCACAACGAAATCCGGAGCAGCGACTCTCGAAGTTGTCAGTATCAACTTGAGTATTGTAGCCTTTCTGTCCTTGGCTTTGCTATGGTAGTGTTGGGGATTTTTTTGGGCGGATTATTTTTGTGGAATGGTGATCGAAAGTATATACAGGATCAGTACGACTGGGCGAATTTCCAAGGAGGGGAAGTAAAAGATGAAGACGGAATAAGGAGTCTCAGACTCCCAGTACTTAATGGACAGTATTCCGTCTGCCCTTCCGTTTCCACTTCGAACAATATTTACATTTACATTCCTCCTTCGCGTTGTCTCCACCGTTCATAATCCAAAACGCATGCTCATAAAATTCCTCCGGACTCCTAAAACACCACACTCTTCTCGATCCATAGAGATAACAATCCCTCCTTGGACGATGTCGATCGCCTGTGCGATGCTCGTAGAGCCGATAGTGGTCGGGCCAAGATTTCATACGGTATGCGACGAGATCGGCGTTGGGGAGGTGGAGGAAGGATTTGGCGATGTGGTGGCCTACTTTGTGGAGCCAGTGGAGGGATGTTTTGTGTGTTAGCGGAAGGAGGGTTATGTAGTTAATTGGATCGTTGGATGAATTTGGATTAGTTGTGGGTGGTGGAGGGGAAGTCGGATAAATGGGGGTGGTTGATGCATTAGTGATTCCGTCCGATGTTCCATCAGGAAACGATATCTCAAGACCTTGCAAGTACTTTGAAATATCTGATTGCTCTTCTCGAGGAGAAGGAGGCTCAGGTCCGAATAGTGAATCGTCATCAGCTTCTGAGGCTGAATCGCCGGAATCGGGTGGAGGTGTAGCCCCTCCTTCAACCACTGGCTGTTCAGCTGAGGGAGTTGGAGGGACCGAGACGGCTGTCGGCTTTCGGTGAACGACGATATGACGATGACGCGTCAGGATGAGGCCACCTGGCCGACCTTGTCCATGGTTTGTCTGATGCGAGTGGGGTCGTTCGGAGACTGCTAGTGCAGATCGTCGATTCCAGTTCTTTGGATCATAGAGTGATTCGACGTCCTGCTGTGGTATTGTCCTCTGAATTATTGGAGCTTTCGGAGGATCACCAGGTGTTGGATCAACGAGCCCAGGCTGACTGGATCCATCGAAATTTGAGTTTGATATCGAAATCGATGGATTCATCGTCCTGGGCCCTAAGTCCTGATCGCTTTTCCGGGAAGAAGACGGAACAGCAGGAAGGCTACTTTCGACGTTCATCTGATGATGTCGCGAAAGTGAAGGACACGATCGTATTGGAGAAGAAACAATATTTCAACTCGTAATACAATAGATTCGAATGATATTCGTATTCGGTCCGGATGTACGGAAGTTAGACTACGAACTGGAAACAAGATATGTAAGGAGTCTGAAGACTCGATAAGAGGAAAAGAATACTATTTATACGGGTGGGATGTGGGTAATAGCTGGTGAGGAGTGGGGGTTTGAATGAAGATTTGTGGTGCTGACAGCCGGGAACGAGGGCTTGGCTTATATAGCGTATCGATCGATAACATGGTTTGAGTCATCGAGGGAATGAATGACACAGCCCTGCACAGCCCCCGCTTCCTAAAAGAGAGATGCCGTGACCATGCCGTCGGAGTAACAGTTGGTGCGGGGACTCGGAAGCAAATTGTTCCCAAATCGGGTGTCGGCAAACCCTAGCGCGAACCCATTGAGACTAGACTAAGTCGTTGGAGAGAGATGGGGAAGTCCGGGGTACCCCTTTCGATGAATAGTGTGCTCTTCCAGCCGATCCGGCAATAGATTCGATATTTTTCTGTCTTTTCTGTCTTCTGTTCATCGCTTTTGTTTGGTATTGTCATCAGCCTCATGTCATTTTACGTGTTGTTTGACGTGTCTCGGCTGCAACTCTGCGCCTCATACTCGTGTCGAGGTCTATCCGTTCCTGGCATAGCCCTCGTCCCAACAACCTACCGGTTCGATTGAACCTGTCTACTCGTTCCTTAATTTGGGGGCCATTCTAGTACACTCATTGCTATTGATTGTTCATTGATGCCAACGTCGGTCAATTCGATAAGTATAATAATGAACATTACTTCGGTGTTTATGAAACTTTATCGTCCTGCTTCATTAACGTTATAATGCGACAGAAACTGATAGCAAGATTCGACATTGAGGCTGTCGAGATAAGAAGATATAGACCAGAATGATGAGATGGCTGGTATGCCTCCCTTGGTTTCATCGCGGTGGATTTCGGCACCTTCTGAGGGAGGAGTTTCCGACGCGATGGGACAGGAGGGCCCACGAATCAACGAAGAGCTGTAGAGGTGTCCGTCAATAGACTGTTTGATTGCGATCCAGCCAGGATGGCCGATAGGAAATCGAGAACATCGTCATGATCGGAATCTGAGGCTGGTGAGGAGGATGAAGATTCATCGTACTAGTACGAGCTATCGTAGGTGCCCATCATATCATTAGCATGCCTCGTACCAACTGAACCTATCGCCCATGGTTAGAAGTTAGTCTACTCTAACGCGACCTGAGACTATGACCACTTACGACCTAGATTGACGAAAGTGATCCCCGCCCTTGGTGCCAGACGATATCTTCCGGTACTGCGCAAGCTTTTACGGGAGAGAAGCTAAATCATTCCGTCGATGTAAATGAGAATAATACTTCGCGATGCTGACATTTGAATGGAAACGCAGACATAGATACACATTTGACCGCGTGCAGGGGCGTAGAAAATGTTGAAGTAAACGTGCGACGGATGCAACTTGAACGTGAGATCCCCGGCGTTGCTTGACGATAATTTGGAGAAGTCCCGATAACATTTGAATAGAGTTCCGAACCGTTGATACTGCGAATAATATTGACAGAAGGGAAAGCTTTGGAGCATAGAGGGACGGAAGATGAGATAGAGAGTGTCGATGAAGATTTTGGATGAGCGAACACAAGCTGAAGAAAAGAGAGGGGTACCGAAGGTCCCCCACTCATTGGATTGAGTCAAGTGGTACTGACACAGAACGGTCCGTCTGCTGGGTCTTCCGATAGGCACATGAGAATGTACATATGAGCAGGGCGTAATAGAATGTCTGAAACCGACGTGATCAAATGAATGTGACTGACCTAGTATGAGAAGATGCTTACGAACCTAGCGAAACGGATGTACATTAAAGTCGACCTCCGTACACAAAAGTGTGAATTGAGAATTGAAAGACATGATGCAAAGGCCCGGCGATCAAACGAGCCAATGGAATGATCACGCGTGATCCAAGTTCCCTTACCGAGTCAACGGCGCATAGCAGGATACGAGACCGAAGGAGGTCTTTGCGCCTGAAAACTCGGTGTCTGACGGTGAGCGCTGAGCGATGGTACGTATGAATGGTACGATACAAGTGTTTGCGCCCATAGCGCAAACGTGTCTAATCGGCACGTCAAAAGTTAGCTCACCATTGGCCTCGGCATTTGATCAGTCTGATTGAAAGACAAATTCCCGACGGCGGCCTTCCGTATTAGGTCGGAAATCGACTTCAATCTAGGCATGATGAATATGCGACGCGCTCTAGCTTGCGGACAGCCTCAATCGGGAGGAGCAAGAGGCATTATTGGAGCGTAATTCTCGATTAGTCATGCTTCCGCAATCGGTCCCGGAGCTAGCCGAAGGATTCCGATTGGTCGCCTCCGAAATTTTCAGGAAGAATTTGCGGGCGTTCGGAGCTTCATCGCCGTGCGAAGGCCTGGCTCTGCTTCACTCTCTCGCTGCTCCACGGTCATGCGATTCCACAAGCTTCTTTCTCCTTTTCGTTGAGGAGTATAGAAAGCTCGCTCCTTTGCTCTCTCCTTTCTGTTCCATCCTTCATACGACTACTCATCCAAGAGTAACTTCCTACTACACGATTTACGACTTTCCATTTACGACACTCAACTAATATCATTTCCATCACGATGCTTTCCTCATTCGTCGCTCTCGCATCTCTCTTCATGACCCTCGTCTCCCCTCCTGCCATCGCTGCACCAGCAGCTGGAATTTCCCTGCTCTCCCGTGATGTGGGCATCACTATCTGCAATACCTCAGTCGTCGGCGATCTTTCGGCCACGGCGAAGGCGCATCGTAAGTCGAATTACTTACCCTGGGACCGACAGTCACTGATTTTTGTGCGATTCAGACTCTGCTCTCGGATTCCACCTGAACAAAACAGGGGCCCTCATCTTCGACCCGAACTCGAAGCAAGAGCTTAAGCTCGAATTCCAGCCTTGCACACCTAACTTTGGCCGATTCCCGAATACGAACGGTGTTGTGGAAGGTTCGCTCCATATTTTGTCTAATATCACCTTCTTAATACTAATAATACTCTGCGTAGGTCATCTCTTCATCCCAAGCGTCAAAAAGTGCCTCGGAATAACCACCGTCAATGGCCCCGAGTTCCCTCTAAGCGCTGTAGACTGCTCAATCTCGGATGACTCGTCTCAGGTCTTTAATGACTGGATCCAACTTAACGGGACCAAATATCTTTGGGTATGTTCCACAGCTCTATTTTGCCTCTTGCATGCCTTGCTGACGCCACGTTCGTAGTCTGGAGCCACACAAGCCGACGGGTCGTTATTCCAGGGCTCCAATGATGCTGGTGCTGCCAACTGTACCGGAGTCGGCCTCTTCGGCTACAAGAAGGCCCACTCTGGTCTTCCTCCCAAGGGACAGGTCGTCCTTCAGTGTGCGAACAACAAAGAGATCTCACCTCTTTTCTTGCATTGAACGACATCCAATGACATTTTACGATACGAGGAGGGAACGTTAGGTTCCCGATAATGAACTTACGGACATCTCGGACATCTCGGAACTCTCGGACATTTCGTTCTTCGATTTCGTGTTTTGATAGTTTGATTTTGCTTTTCGGCTTTGTTTGCACATCTCATTTGGACATTTGAAACACACATCATCATAAAATTGTATTATCCCGTACTTAGTTTTCCAAGGAAATATCTGTTTCATTGAACTTGACATTAGCAGAGTCTTGCGCTGGAGTGAGGAGTGCGACGAGTCGGGATGAATCGGGGCATCGGCAGAAATCGGAAACCTAGACCCGGAAAGATTTAGAGCTCCGACCTCTCAGAAACCCTGCGCCAGCCCATCCCACTTCGTCCAGCGAGATCGCGTTGCTCATCCATGATCACTCACCTTTCGTCTGAACTGCACTGCTTTCAGGCGCCGCATTAGTCTGTCTCAATTGGACTGCTACAGGTCTGAAACTGATTCACGCTAGGATAGCATCTCGTTCGTGAATAAGCTGCTCTTGGGTCATCATACTCGAATTCCATTCACCGGCCGATGACCATTTTTGTGCGACTGCCAATCTCTGACTCTGACATTGTATCTTTTTCAACCGATTTGCGGGTCGGTTCTCAATCTCTTCTGCTAAGTTGGTGTCTGTCAACAACGAATCTCGACTTGACTTCTCAATCCTGTCGAACCTTCTTCATGTTCGCTATCGTGCCGCGTAATAATCTGATCGACCGATGCACTTATTCTCGAGCCCCACAGCTTTAGTCAGTACGATCTAGTACTCTATTTGACTTCCAACAATGTACGACGCTATCAGGAGTCTTGAACTGTATCGGGCCTGTGTGGCTTACGCGTAGACTGTCAACGCAAAGTTCTGTTTCGCAATCCTCTGACATCGACGAGCCTGTGTCGTGACTGAAACAAATGAGCCTCGACTGAATTTCTGTTCCGTGGAAGATAATATAAGCCCTAATCTGCTTCGCTTTTTGTTGCATGAGAATTTCAATCTGGCACGGCATATGTTGCTTATATCCGGGAACCCACGACCAAATCGGATTCTACGAAGAAAGAATACAAAAGGTCGACTCTCCCGCTGGGCTACAACATTTCACTATTCACTGAATTTCATCACCGTATTCTACTCCTAATCCTACGACTCTCACTCTCTTATTTGAAAAGAGTTTGTACACTCTAGAGGATTCCCAGAATAGTTTGAAGGAGGACGCTCAAATCAAGAAGACCGAGGACGAGGTTGAGGACCAAGGAGACCAATCCCGTCAAAGTAGACAAGGGGAGGCTAGAAGATATTATAAACTCGATGCCCTTTCTTGTTTGAGTAAATATGGGACTCACGATGCCCCGAGGAGACCTCCGGTTCCAGGAAGAATGCCAGAAACAATGTTGACGACGGCGGACAAAGAGATATCTAGTTTAACCGAAGCGATGATGCTGATGATGGTAGTGAGATCGAATCTCAACAAAGCCGCGACGATAGCCTGAGAGGATCGGAATCGACTTGTGAGCAATAACCAATATAATGAGGCGACACATATATACTTCAACAAGTCCAACCAGAAGACTGACGACACCGCTAAGGCCTGCAACGACTCCAACCACTGCAAGGCCGTTGGCGCAGACGTCGAGACCGGTAACCAAGTCTTGAACGAGAGGAGTCAAGCTGACTCCGTCGATGCTAGCACTGACAGCATCTATAACGCGACGTCAGAATTATTGTGTAATGATATTGGAAAGCCTACTGAGAGCAGTGAGAGCGTTGTCGACATCGAGAATGCCGATCGCACTGCAGATGTTGGCAGGGATGAGCTGCCTCTTCTCGGCTTCAGCGTCACGCTTTTCGGTCGGAACAGCGCTCGCATAGACGAAGGTGGCGGCCGCAAGGAGGGCGAAGAGAGAGATCAAGAAGCGGGAGGAGATCTTGAACATGTTTCAGATGACTGAGTGGAAGACCTGGGAGGACTGAAGAGCTGGTGTGCTGATGCTTGGAGGACGATTTGGGTCTCGTTTTATACGCAACTGCTAATCACAAATCGGAAAGAAATTGATTTGAGATACTTCAATTACGACGTAAATGCCCTGAACGTATTGGCACATGAGAAAGGCCGTTGAATTCAATATTTCCAAATACGGGATATAAGATCGTCAAGAATGGGAACTGATGAAAAAAGATCGGATGCAAAGAGGAGAGGCGCCATGAAGACGATAGCTCCTGTATCATGAAGGGAACACCCGACCGAAGAGAAGCCAGCTCGTGTGTTTCATGGGGCAAACTTCTCGCAAGCTCCCCAATCTACCCGAAAGGGCGATCCTTCACTATCAGATCCGAGATTGTGCAGTTCCGCAAGGCATTCCAGGAGATCTGACAGCTTCCGAGGTGTGTTCGTCGATGTGGGAAATTTTTCTCGGCATTTTTCCTTCACCAGTACGTGTAGGCTTTGTTGATGACGTTGATCTTGTTTGAGCAACATGTTCTTTTTACAGTGCGTCCTTCGGATCGTTCCTGGCTTGTATCAGAAAGATCTTAGACACTGACAGACATGAGATATACTGAACACGTACGAACTCATCAATTCGAATGTGTATTCAGAATCATCGTGTCAACCTTAAACCTTCTGTACTCTTGATCTTCTAGCGCCTGCGACCTCCGCCCCCGACGTGTGACTGAATGTAAGAAACACATGTTAGGGAGGGATCTTGGACTCCGTACTGTACTCAAGTCGTTCAACGTCCGGACTAGACGGGTGCATTTCTCATGCTCGTGCATTCACCGACCAAACAAACAGTATGAACTGAGGTCCGGCTGGGTACTCAGGCACAGAATACAAAGGAAGGTCTCCTGCCGACTTAGCCCCGGGTGTTGTTCCTTCGGCGGACCTCTGCCTGTCGCGTACGAAGCCATGTTTGGCGCCCCATGTTCACCGGTCTGACAGGACGTGTAAATCTCATCTGTCACCTTGCTTAAGCTTTCAAGCTTATAGACATTCAGAGAAGCCCCATCAACGAGTCTCTTAGGCTGACGGACTCCACTCCAAGGCTGTTGAGTCGATCGGTAGAGTTTCCAAAGCCAAGAATGCCCTGAAAATCAAACAGTAGACTAGTTGGAAAAAGAAATAAGAGGCACTATGCTCAACGATTGCCTACGAATCCCGTTCTGTCGTAACTCAATTCCACTCCTTCGAGAAAACTGTTTCATACCCAAAGTTTCCCCCCTTAGGTCGATATCCCTAAAAGACGGCGTTCTTCGGAACTCTCACGATCCGCCCTCAGTGTCTCGATCAAACCAACCGAGGCGCTAAAAGTGACAGCTACATCTCTCGGTGCACGTTTCTCGTGAGCTATGAATGCCACTCGTCGTGGATTGGACCAAGAAAAACCTCGGGGATGGAACAAGCCGTAAGGTTTCATGAAGAATTTTCACGAGCATCACCTAACATTCAGCTGTCTATTGGTCGTGTTTCAACATATTCACTCGGCAGGATTGAGACGGCATGGAATACTGATTCTTCCCCGAGCGGTTCTTGAGCGTTGATCCCTCGAGTAGTCTTCCTGACGTATGCTAGGGTGCAGAGTGAATGAACGTCCACGTGGGAGAGGTGAAGTGCAAAGCGTGTGATCGGAGGTGTCAACCGAAAGAACTCGGCACGATGAGCTCACAATGTGTCGGATTTTGAACGATGGCCGAACGCGGTTGCAATAGCGGGCTGCCGCGAAAGCTCATGATCAGGTCAACAATTCACGTAGAATCTGTCCGAATCATATGACCCTGTGCCGCAGTATTTGAACATGACTGATGCATATGGTAGTCGTTGAAGTGATACCGTGGAAGTCGATAGGAGCTCGAAAGTGTTGCAAACCAAGGAGAGAAAGAAAAACTTGATATTTAGTTCTATAGCTTGGGATTTTGTTGCATCCGGAATAAGCTTCAGAAACAAGTATCGATTTTATTAAAATTGCTTTCAACGTCCGAATGGTCAACATCGAGCGGAAGCAAGATACTTTCACATCCAGCCGTTTCACTTCCCGATCTGCGACCGATGAACAAGGGAATGACGTGGATTGATGCAATGATACGGGATAGAGTACATCCGATGAGAAATTATGGACGGACGGGATAGTGATTGTATGAAGGACATCGTGTTACTGCTTCGGAAACCTGAACGTGAGCCCGGGGCTAAGGATGCAAGAGGATTGTGAGGTTCGACGAAGGACGTCGTACATGGAACCCCGGCCCCGTGGAGACAGGAGAGTGAACGAAGTTCATGGCGAAATCTGACAAACGGAATCGTGCATGAACGATCTGATAGGCCGTATGTCAGATGGCGTCATTTGGAATTTTGATGACTGAAGATAGTGTGCACTGGATAGTCTTGTGTGGGCCCGACATGTGAGATGTCACATTGTTGAAGAAGACATCAATGAACGGAGTGGATATAGTGAGCTGTAACGACAAAGGAGTAAAGATGTTTGATCGAGATTTTAGGCGATTTCAATTCGAAGTGTGACGTCGTTTGGGAAGATGTACGGCGAACTGTATTATGTTCGTGAGTGCACATCTATCGCAAACGAAACACAGGTTGAATGCGTGCGGAAAGCACCGTACCGCACGCGTGACGAAGAACAATTTCGGATCAAGATGCGAGTGTGTCGAGCTGGCGGAGGATTCCTTCGCAACATCATTTTGATCGGAAGACCGGGAGAAGAATGGGGGTGAGTCGCACTTATAATGCATATACAGATGAGCCAATAAGGATTGCCCATACGACCAAGACCTACCAGAAGAATTAACCAGGAAAAGGACAAAGAATATATTAGAAGCCGCACCTAAGACGAATAGAGAAGGCTCGGATTATTCGTCACTAACGTCGCCACCATCGTCGCCACCTTCACCCTCGTTACTTTCAGTCTCGTCATCGAAGAAGTCATCTACATCTTCCGTCTGATGCCCACTTGTCCGACTCTGCGATCTAAGGCCGGTCGACGTTTTCGCCTTCAAAGGGTTTTCCTGCAGCTGAGATTTCTCCATTGTCGTCTCAGGCTCTGATTTCATTGTTCCATCTCGCATGGCGGCTTTAACTCGCTCCCTGAAGGCTTCGCGCTTTGTATTGGTGATGCTCGAACTGTCGGCATTGGCGTCTTCACCTGATGGGAAAAGTGCAATATATGGTTCAAGTTTGGGATAATTCTAGGTTTCAATTCAAAAGTTAATCGAAAATGGACAATGATGTACTCACAAGGACATAGTTAAGATCGACACGGAGAGAAAAGAGCGTGTCCTCGAGAACTGGTCGATCTGCATCCCGAGTCTCGGCAGATGACAAGAGCTTCTTGGTCTTGGCAATCTTGCGGCAAAGCTTCTGCTTATCTTTACAAGACCGTCAGATCGACTGTCTCAAGCATGATCAATGCAAGGCTTTTAGTCTGCGCACCAAAGAATTTGACTCGTCGATATCGCAGCACCATCGTCCTCTCTTTCCGACTTCGCTCTGCGGCCTCCAGATCCCCTTCTAAAGCTTTCAACCGTCTTTCTGTCTCAAGCCTCAGATCCGCAGGAATATTATCCTATCAGAAGAGCCATTAGCATTTGGGGACCAAGGCGAAGAAAATTTCCAACCTTAGCCAGCAGGCGTTTTGCTTGTCGAATCGAAGATTTGACTTTTTGAACACCGGGGACATGAGTTGAAGACTGCTTTGAGTGAGACTGTTTCGAAGTGAATCGACCCTTTCCTTTGTCTGAACGACTTGGAGGCATGACTGCAATGAGGCCAGGAAATCAGCGCCCTGCCGACAGACCGTTCTGGAAGCGGAGCTTGTACCCTCGGTCCGATACCTCCGTGAAGAGCCGGGACATTTGCGATCTATTTCGTCGGTATTCTGTACGTGGAGAATCTAGGTGAATATGTACACTGTAGTCGGTGAATTACTATCAGCTGTCTATCAAAAATGAGTGACCCCGCAAATCAATGTGAGCCGGAAGGTCACCTTCGATACAAGCTACGATAACAGGCTTTTGTCAGATCAAGTGTCGAACGCGACCGTTAAACACGATGTATTGGATTTGAGTGGTTTGATATAGATATTTCAGGGCTCTGCTCGACGTGTTTGAGCGTTGCTGGACGAAAAGCATTAAATTTTCGAATTTTGCTTGAGCGCTTATCGGGCGCTTATCAAACAAGAGATTTACGTCGAAATTGCTCCAGTCCAGCGGTAGCAGCCTCGGTGTCAGGTCATCTGCTTGCCCATCATCGGGACTCGGATTATATTCTGGAATGCCGCGTTTCAGAGAACTCTGGCTTTGAGACACGCATCGGCATGATTATTATATTATGCAGTATCCCGCATATCCAATCGTAAATAAGTTAGCAAGAAAATCATTACACAAATTTACGAAGCATAGACTATGTATACTGCTAAAACACTGCCAAAGCGACGAAAGCAGCAAGACTGGCATAGATACTGCTGGCCTTCAAGATCGATGCATTAGATTTTGCCGTCGTAGTAGGGGCAGCAGAGGACGAAGGATTGGCTGTACTGGGGATCGTCGACGACGAGCCTGCTTTGGTCGAGGAAGATGGGGCAGGAGTCGTAGAAGTTGACGCAGGTCCTGCTCCTGTGGCCGAAGCGATAATTCCACCGGTGCTGCTCGGCACCGTGCTACCCGTAGCTCCATCGGCAGCGGTCAGAGTCTCGCTAGGGACTTGGAATCCCGAGATTTGACATACTTGGATCAATCCTATGATAATTCATTGGAGGGAATTTGAGCTAGATGGGATATAGGGGACTCACCATCGAGGGTAGTTACGAATTGTGAGAATGCGTCGCTGGTGGACGAGAATGCTTCGGCCGTGATGAGACATTGGAAGCATGCTTTGGTGTCTCCTATGTATTGGGCTGAACAGGTACAGTCGCTTCCGGCGTTTACTGGACAATCACCGGAGCCTCCGCTAGCAGTGCATGGTTTGTCGCACTGGAAATGTGATGAGACCGAATATTGTTTAGAAGAGGAAAGGTTATCATACCTGAGCTGGAGTATGAGGCGAGAGCTGACGGTGCAAGAGAGCCAAGCGAGCGTGGGATGTACCAGCAGGTGTAGCGAGAGCTGTGACGCTGATTAACGTTTGTGTCTTGTAGGCACGACGAAATTACCTGAAGCGAAGAAGGCAGCGAGCACGAAGACGAGTTGCATACTGATCTGAGAGGGAATACGGGGGTTGATATTGGATGTGAAGGACGATATCGCAGATTGTTCGGATACTTATACTGCCCTAGGAGGCGATCGAGCGGGTTTGGTTACCGCCGACATCGCAGGGATGACAAGTAGGAGAATCGCCGAGGTATAGAGGGCTGTCGCATCCTCGCTTTGAATGAATGCACGCACGAAAGCGTTGCTATAAGGATTCCGCAGGTACCGCATCGATGACCAGCCTCAAACCAGGGGCGTTAATTACCAGGCACGATATTCAGCAGGCTAGGTAGAAATCCCTTTGAATCGAGACTCGATATGGAAAGTGATTTACTCAGCCCTTGACGCAAGAGAATGCAAAACGAGACAGTGAGAGCTCCGAACAGAAGCTCTCACTCTTGACGGAAGTTGTCGTTCAGTTTTGTCAACTCGCAATCCTTATTTCTGCTGTCTGCGTGACTTGATGAGCTGTGCTGCTGTTCATCGCATTTGAGCTCGTGCCGGGGACTGGACCGTCAAGAACAAGACAGGCCAGGAACGAAATGCTGACTCATCTTGCGCTGGGTTTAGGGCCTTGGGGATGTCACGACCGAAGGGTTTGTCGAGTCGTTGGCTCAAAGATATTCAGATCAGGTGGGATGCGAGAGTTAGGATCCGATTCAGAGGTTTCAAACAACGAGCTCGGAGTCCATGTCGCTTCGAGATTCACGAAGGCAAATTTCGGAAATACACTGGGAGTACCTTGAACCGAAAAAATAGGCAGTCAGAGAGGGCAATGATTTTCCGTGGCCTAGACATAACTGAAAATTCCGAAAGCATCAACTTTATTTCCATGTTCTGCTCGAGGCCATCAGAAAGCATGTCCAAGGCAGATGAAAGCGAAAAAGTTCTTAGGGCGCAGAATTCCGGAAAAGGGACTGATTATTCAAAGAGATAATAGTTGTATCTGAGAGAAGGAAAGAGTATTCCGGAGCAAATACGACGTTTTGGCTAAGAGATATCCTGGTAGTAAGATCGAATGTTTCTAGGGGGTGAAGCCAAAGTTAAGCTTCGAGTCAGGGGGCATTGCCGATTTCCGATCCATTCCGAGCCGCGACGCGGCTACGCGTGGACCAAACAAGCGCAAGCGCGTTCCAGTTTTTCACCGCCCTCCCCCGCCATCTCCCTCTCGCGAATCAGAATCTTTGAACACAATGCTCGAAGCGCGTCTCTCTCAAGCTGCTCTTCTCAAGAAACTGCTAGACTGTCAGTATTCACCTCCTCCGACCCCATTTCGCGTCCTTAGAGCCGCCATCACGCTTGATGTCTGGCTCTCTCTTCGACGACTCAGCTGACCTCTATTCTTTCAGCGATCAAAGAGCTCGTCACTGATGCCAATTTCGAGTGTAATGAAGAAGGAATCAACCTCCAGGCCATGGATAACTCCCATGTCGCCCTCGTCGCCGTAAAACTCGACGCAGACGGCTTCGCCAAATACCGATGCGACCGTGCCATGCCTCTCGGCGTCAACCTCACTTCCCTCACCAAAGTCCTGAAATGCGCCAAAGACGACGATCGAGTCACTTTGAAAGCTAGGGACAACGCGGATGTTCTCAATCTACTCTACGAAGCCTTCGTCGGAGACCGCGTCGCCGAATACGAGATGAAGCTCATGGATATCGATGCGGATCAGCTGGGCATCCCTGAGACTGACTACGATGTCCAAGTGGCTATGTCCAGTACCGAGTTTGCGCGTATCTGTCGTGATCTCACCAATCTCGGCGAGTCGGTCAAGATCGAAGTCAACAAGGAGGGCGTCCGATTCACCAGCGAAGGCGATTCCGCCAACGGCAGTGTATTGCTTATCCAGACCGCTGAGTCGGAAGCTGCGTATAAGGGCGTTCTGGACAAGAAGAAGAAGAAGGAAGAGGGCGAGTCTTCTGGGGTGAAGAAAGAGGAAGGTGCTGAGGATGAGGACGAGACAATGGCTGATGGAGAGAAAGAAGTGGAGGAGGAGGATGAAGATGAAGACGCACCGAAGTCGGCGAAGAAAGGAAAGGGCAAGCGCATCAGCAAAAAGCCTGCCGACGACGACGACGATGATGACGTAATCGAGATCAAAGACGAAGAAGACGCTGAGAAGGAGAAGGAAAAGGAGGACGACGCAGAACATCAGGAAGAAGAGGAAGATGATGCTGAAGAAGATGATACTTCGTCGAAGAAACGCAAGAAGAAGGCCACTGCTAAGAACGGCGGTCCTTCGAAACGGGCGAAAAAGGTGTGTCTGCCGTCTCTGCTCGTCTAACTTCGCCTCTAAACGTTCGACTAGGACAAGCAAATCGACGAAGCTCCTCCTGGTGTCTACATCGAGATGCAGCAAGCCGTCCAGTTGACCTTCTCCTTAAAATACCTCGTCAACTTCGCGAAGTCCTCCGCTTTATCCAACTACGTTACGCTCTCCATGAGTAACGAGGTTCCCCTTCTCGTGCGTCTTAGCCTTCGAATCCCATGCAACCTATACTCACATCTATTCTACAGGTCTCCTACAACTTTGGTTCCGGGAGTATCTCATATTATCTGGCACCTAAGATTGGTGACGAATAAGATGATCGGTCGATGGATGTCTCCGTCTTCCTTGCAAAATATCAACATATACCTTGTTAATATGTCTAAAAGTTCCTCGTATGCTCTCTTTGCATGTATCTCTGTTGTTGGTTTTCTTTCTCTGACATATAAGTTCTCTTCCACCCATGTACGAGCGATCGATTTGCAAACTAAGCGAAAGTTCGGCAAGAATGTAGTTCTGCATTACAATATATTGTACAAAGTCAAGGTGCTCCCGGATCTATCGACTGCTTAGCGCATCCGAAGGATACGTCGACACATGTGGATTGTTGCGTGCGTCGGCCGAGAGGGCCGAAATGTCAAGCAGCGGTGGCGTCGTGTTTTAAGGAAGGCATGGATCACATAGGAGGAGCTCAAGGTCCGAAGCGAATCGAAGGTGTCATCGCAAATGTTTCAGTGCGAGGTTCGGGAGAACTTACAGATGTCCACGGAAGGCGAGAAGAGGCGAAAGTGAGGAGATCGGTGGCTGACAAGAGGAGATCGGTATTCAAGACAGTCAACTTGTGATGATTCTCTATGATATAGAGGAGAATTGTACTGCGTCTAAAAATTTCGAGAAATAGACTTGTGACAGAGCTGCCTCCGATCGCTTTTAGGCCCGATGTGAGACGGTGAGCTGTCCGCTCAATATGGACAAGAGCAGTGCGCGCTGAGATGAGGATCGATTAAAACAGGAGTGTCGCAGTTCAAGCGCACTATGGTTTTGTATCCGAAGGCCAATCTGAAGCACGGTTCTGAGGTGCCAAGGGACGAGAAGCTCAAGTAATCCGGAGGATAGTGAAGGTCCGGACGAGGTCACATAGAGCGATGTTTCATGGTGTCGCCATCCTTTGTATCATGGATGCGCTGAAGACATTGGCTGGCGATGTTGGCCATGCAGACAATGCGCTTCGAGTTCGAGACTGGCAGGGTGCCAATCGCTGAGAAAATTACAAGGCGGTCGAAAGTTACGAATAACCCGAGAATAGCCTTCGTATCCGCCGGACGGCCTCATTTACATGGAGACCGTGGACCCATCCATTGACTCCATTTATCGTCAGGCTTGCAATCTTGATGCTGTGCCCAGAGTTGAAGAACGCCGCAGCCAAGAAAAATTGGGACTCCGATGCACCGCGCTCTCACTTGATCTCCAGACTCAACCATCATTTTTATTGGCCTGCAACCGATCAAGCGAATATTCCGGAAAATAATTGAAGGAACGGTCTGCGATACAAGCTGCGCCAATATCGCCGAGATCTCAATCTAATTTCTTTGTGAATCTGGTACTCCGGGCTCCTTAACCCGTCGATCATTCTCGATCGCTTTTGCTTCGCAAGTTCTCGGTCGATAAATGTTCTATAGCTAAACTATCCTCACTCTCGTGTTCTGGAAATCTTCTTCGCCTCCCGTATTTCTGATGTTCTTGGATTGACCTCTCGTCGCTGCTTACTCTGGTCCGGCTATGTCGACTGAGAAGATCATCCTGTACAGCCCGGCATTCTCGGCTTACCCTTTATGAACCACTTGATGAGCCATTGCGATCAATCGCAAATTCGCTCTCACGATAATTAATGGCAGTGCATTCTGACCGTAGGCCGGAGTCCTTGCTTGCCGCCCTCGGAAAAAAATGAATATAAAGCTGAGCGATATTCGCGCTTTCTCTCATCACTCTGCTCTTCCTCTCATTCCTTGGCATGAAGTCTGTTCTTTCTCTCCTCTCCCTTGCCCTTGCCCCTTCATACGTTCTCGGAGCCACTCATTTTATCACGGTCGGAGGGACGAACAGCGATGGATCTCCAAAGCTAATGTTCGACCCAGCCAATGTCTTCGCAGACATCGGCGATGAACTTCTCTTCACGTTCAATGTCAAGAATCATTCGTATGTGATTTTTTACGTCATTCATGAAACTTTCTCACTTTGGCTTATAGTGTAACTCAATCATCGTTTTCCGAGCCCTGCGCCCCCCTCACTAACTCATATGGGATGCACATCGGATTTGACTCAGGATTCATGCCTGTGACTGCCGGATCGAGCAACCCGCCTACGTTTTCCGTCATCGTGAACGACACGAAGCCCATCTGGGGATACTGTCGTCAGACCGCTTCGCCGAAAACCCATTGTCAGCAAGACATGGTTTTCGCAGTCAATGCGCCTCAGGATCCTTCTCCGAACACTTTTCCGGCATTCCAAAAGCTCGCCGCTGCCTCGACAAGCCAGGACACCACGAGCGCATCACCTTCGCAGACTTCATCGGAATCGAGTTCTTCGACCTTCACCTCGGCTGCGGCAACCTCCACGGTTACGGATACCGGAGTCACACACTTTGTGTCAGTTGGCGGCGTCAATTCCGACGGTACTCCCAAACTGATGTTCGATCCTAACAACATCGTTGCGCAACCCGGCGACAAGGTCATGTTCCAATTGTAAGTTCCACTTCCTGCTCAACGATTTGGCGATCTGACTCTCAGTTCATTTAGTAACGTGAAGAACCATACTGCGACCCAGTCCGCATTCCAAGAACCCTGCGCTCCCCTATCCGACCAATTTGGTCAGCACATCGGATTTGACTCGGGTTTCATGCCACTCAATCCCAATGTGACGTCTGTCATGCCCACGTTCACTATTCGTGTTAACGATACGAAGCCAATTTGGGGCTATTGTCGCCAGGTCGCATCTCCCAAGACTCACTGCGAATCCGGAATGGTGTTCGCTATCAACGCTCCTTCCGATCCTGCTCCCAACACGTTCACAGCTTATCAGAAGCTGGCTTTAGCATCTACTATCCAGAACAACACGGCGATCCCCCTATCTCTCCTTAACGTCACAACTACAGCGCTCTGGGCTTCTTCGTCCACTCCGGCGAATAAGAACTTCGCCGTACTCGGTTCGTCATCGGATGGCTCGGATGAGGAAGGGGGGCTTACGAACGTCCTTCATCTTATTTCCGCGCTGCTCGGGCTTGTAGGATTCCTCGTGGCTTTCGTAGTCGTCGCAGCCGCCGTAGGGATCTTCGTCCTTATCAAGACGCGGAAATCGAGGTCTCGGAAGGGGTCGCGAATGGTGGACGCATCATACCGACCAGTTGCGCTTCCAAAGAGCAAGATGAACGAGGATGGCACGCACGACTATGATGCTCCGTTGTATGCAGACGGAGCTTGAGAGGGAGGATCTTCATTTTGGGTTTTCCCTGGGCTTTTGTTTTCTCGGACTTTCGTACCGGACATTCATACTTTCCATAGTTGGAGATTTCAGACCCATTTTTGTATTCTTGAGCACTGCGATTGAGGTAACACGACTTGAATGATTACGTTGGGGGCTCCAAGTCGATTGAAGGGCCGACCGGCGTCCGGCCGGCGGCTATTTTTCTTTCTCTCACGCACAACGATGGTGCACTCGTCTCACATGGCTACGGATAAGCATGGGGATTTGAAGGAGTCCCGCTTTTCTCGTCTCTCTTGCGATCGCATACCAGTCATTCCATGACTCTTGACATCCAGAGCGTTCGTTCGCAATTTCCTGGCCTAAAGGACGGCTTCATCTTTGGAGACAATGCGGGCGGTTCTCAAGTGCGTCTTATCTCGAGCTCTACGCTAGTGGTCGAATCTGATTTTAATTCTCTGTGTGAACAGGTCGTTGAAGATGTGATCGCACGGATCTCTGATTACCTGTCCACGTCCAACGTTCAACTCGGTATATCCATTTTCCATCTGAGGCTGTAAAGTCGAATCTCAATTGCGATTCATCGTTAGGTGCTCAATACACTGTATCCAAACTCTCTACGGCACGTGTCGATCTGGGAGCTACCTACACTGCAGCTCTCGTGAACGCGTCGCCTACTGAGATCATATTCGGACCTTCGTCAACTGCTTTGGTGATCAGCATTAGTCGCGCTATCGACAAAGATATCCTAGATGGAGAGGAAATCATTATTACCGGGGAACATGAATGTGCGTCGCATCTTCACTCTGAAGTCACCCCTAACCTCATTTCGACTTCGTCCAGCTAACGTCGGTCCGTGGAAGAAGCTGGTAGCCGCTAGAAAGAACATCGAAATGAAGATTTGGCCGCACACTCCTATCAGCGACTCATCTTCCAATCCCTATGCAGTAGCCCTTCAGATTGATGCCCTCCTTCCGCTTATTACTTCGAAGACGAGGCTGATAGCTTTTCCCGCTGCGTCGAACCTGTTAGGCGCAGACGGTCACGTCAAAGAAGTCATCGCCAAAGCTCGAGAAGTTGCGAAAGAGAGAGGTGCACGGAAGCTTGAGTTTATCGTTGATTGCGTTGCGTATACTCCTCATCGCTTGATCAATGTGAAAGATTGGGATGTGGACTATGCTTTCTTTTCGTACTACAAGGTCAGACTGATTCTAATCACAAATATCATTATCTCATTCTCCTTCAGCTATATGGGCCTCACGTTGCTACTATGTACGTGAGGCAAGCTGCGCTTCAGGGATCGTTATCGTCGCTGGCCCATCACTTTCTTCCCGTCGCCGGCAAAGCGTACATGCTTCAACCTGGAGGCCCCGGCTACGAATCGGTCTACGCTATCACTGGCGTCCTCCCATATCTTCTTTCGCTATCCGACTCCAAACCTTCGATTGCATTCGACGAGGCTACAGCGACCATTACCAATACTTCCGAGATCACCAGTGCATTGGTCGAGGCATATCAGAAGATCGCAAAGCATGAGACTGAAGTTCTCGTTACGCCGTTGATCAAGTATTTGAGAAGTAAATATGAGCAGGGTGTTCGGATCGTTGGGGATGATGCGTTTCCTGTTAATCCTGGTCGATTCCCTACTATCTCGTTCGTCGTTGTCGGAACGAAAGAACCGGCGGGAGATAAGATCGTCAAGTATCTCGATGCGACTGAGAAGGTTCGTTCCGTGTCCTTTTTCATCCATTTGCGCTACGGAAGTTAACAGGCGAGACAGATCGGTATTCGCAATGGTCATATGTATGCCTACACCCTTGTCGAAAGTCTGAAGCCTGCGATCGATCTCGACGATGGAGTGGTTCGGGTCAGCTTTATCCATTACAACACTGCTGAGGAAGTTGAGATTTTCATCGAAGAGTTGGATCGTGCTATCGACGGGGCTGTATCGTAATCTTGAGCTCTTTGCCTTGCTTCGGTCGTACTAGATGATGACCTTTTACTCTACGGCACTTGAGCATCGCTCGTTGACGTGGTATCTTGAATTTTGAGTAGTCTGTGCGAATATGCGGCGATCGAAGATTTGTCCGTAATACGACGCTCGTGTGCGTTTCAAATTCGGAGCAGATCTGACCCCAAGGAGGTCGAGGGCTTGATGGAGAGCAAGATCGGATCCCCTCAACGAATGATAGAATTGATGCTGATCATCATCTTCATCTGAGTTGGAAGGTGACTCGACGGATCGAGGGATAAGATTGACGGCCAGGAAGCCCTGGATCTCAACAGACGCGTTGGAGCTTTGAGCCATTGGAGTACGAGACGGATATTATTTACTGCGATTACATGCCGGAACGCGTACGTAGATGAAACTGCGATGGAAGCTCTCATCGTGGATACGAAATCCGTCATGCAATTTTAGTTGTCTATGGCCATATGGTCAGCAGATGATCGTGGTACGGATGTAGAGGCGTACCTTAGCGTATAATGACTCGACGACATCTTCGACTTGCGAGATCATTTTAATGGCGGCGCTATACGTTCCCTATGTGGATAGAGTCAGTAAATGCCGGATAAACTGGTGGAGGAGCGAAGTAAAGGGGCTCCAAGAATGACGTCGTATTCGACTCCAGCATGCAGGAAGACGGAGACGACAACGTAGTGACATCCGATCAAATTTTCGGAAGATGTAAAGAATAGAATGGATATGTGGACGAAGATTGACGATGGAGAATAAATGAAACGAAGGAAGACTTACGTGCTCAGCCTGCTCATCATACAACACCAAGCATCCTCTGCCTTGATCGAGAACTCCATGCAACACTTTGTCGAGAATCATTTGGCTCAATCTAGTCGATATCAGTAAGGGGTCAGAGTCGCGATGAAGAGATCTCACTTGAGCTCGACTGCTTGTCGTTCCTGACCGACGACTTTGGCGACGTATTCGACTTCGACCACCGAGTATGGTTCGACGATTCGGAGGAGATTTTGTTCGAGGAGTGTGTCGTAGAGAGCGGCGAGATGAGAGCGAATGGTTTCGTCCGATGACAACTCTACGAATGAATGATCAACAACGATGCAGTGACAGAGCGGATTCAGTTACCATCTTTGTACACTTTGAGCGCCTTCTCGAAGTCGGCGAGGTTGCGTTTCTGGTGAGCACGAGCGACAGCCCGCATTGACTCGACGTCTTTCACTTGTGAGAATTTCGTCGCGAGTTTTACGGATAAGAGGGCGGTGACGTCTTCGGGCTGAGACGTCGAGGTCAGTAGAGGGCCAGGAGAGCGGAACGAGGGTGTAGGCGCACCAAATTCAACATGATTTTACACAGCAACATGTACTTCAACGCCTCCAGTGCCTTTCCCTCGGCTTCTGCTCCCTGATTACTCAGATTCTCGAACGCCTCAAAGAAGTACGAGTATGCCGTTGTATAATCTTTGTCTTCTGCATGGAGGATGCCGCTCTGGAGATCGAGTTGGCACTGGAGATGTGGAGGGCAGTATATGGAATTGGCGGCGGTACGAGAAGAGGTCAGCGAAGCCTTCGACTTCGGGAAGTTGCCGATGGCACGATATACGCGCGATTCGAGGAGGTGGAGTTCAGTGAGAACGAGCTTATCGTCTAGACGACGGAGCTCGGCGAGGAGGGAGTCGATGAGAGAGAGGGCGGCTTTGTGGGATTGCGTTGATAAGTAGATGGAGGCGAGGCGTAGCTGGAGGGATTGCTTCAGGAAAATGCGTTTCTCTGACGCCGCCCACTCGATGTTGTCTTTTAAGACGGAGATTTGAATGGCAGTCGATGAGGGAATGGGGTTGAAGTAGTCGAGTAAGGTTCGAACTAGTAGCTCCAGGTCAGAGGATGAATAAGCAAGATTCGTTAAGAAACATACTAAGTTTAGCAGTCTTAGCTTTCGCCGTCGAGGACATGAACGCTCGTGATTTGAATATCACTTGAGCAATCCCTTCAGCATTCCTAGTTTTCTTGTCAGTATAGACCGCTCAAAGAATTCCGACGAACGTACTTCTGATCGCGGTATAGCTCCCCCAGTCTCAGTAAAGCTTCTTCCTGAATCTCTAAACCCTCCTTCAGCTGAGCCTCCGTTTGATTTGAGCTAACGGCTGAACAGCAAGTCAGCCAGAATCTACGCGATAGCGTGTCAGGACTTACGCGCAGCAAGAATCTGATTGTACAGGGCTTCCGCAGCTGCCACATCCTTTGCGGACTTGGCCTGTTGAAGCAGCTCTGACGACATGGAAAGGATAATTCGGATGGCGAGAATGGACTGGAGAGCTGAGCGACGCGTCAGTCAAAGGTAGTCCAACATCCGTGTTCCGACTCCGACGAGCCCAATTGGAACGCGTCACCCTCGCGTCTCGTCTTCGTCGTCTCTACCAGCGCAGAACGTCAAGATGTCCGAAGAGCCTATTCTTCCTATCCCTAATCTCAAAATTCCTGAATGGAACTTTCATCTCGCGTCTCCGAAACTCGAACATCTCCACGAAACAGCGCGTGCGGAACTGTTGAAGGCGATTGAAGTCGATGGTATGACTGCGTTCGTTCTGGTCGATGGGAATACTGAACGTAAATTGAAGAGATGGCGCCTTACTATAAGCTCATATCCTCCGGATCATCGCCAGTCTTGCCTCTTGATGATGAACTCTTGAAGAAGATGGAAGAAGCGAACGAGAAGAAGCTCAAGGAGTTCAAGGAGAAGTTGGTTGAGGCTGAGAAGACTGAGGGGGACACGGAGGTCTCAGATATTCTTCGCGCGAAGGCTATGTACTTGACCAAGATTGGTGACAAGGTGCGTACATCTTTCAATCAACCTTTCGACGAGTCCTAAATTCGGTTGCAGGAAAAAGCTATCCCTGCTCTCAATACAGCTCTGGAGAAGACCCCAGGCCTCGGATCGCGCATCGATCTCGTTCTCACTCTTACCCGTCTCGGCTTCTTCTACTCGTCGCCCTCGGATATCAATAAGCATCTCACTCAGGCAGCGGAACTGATCGATAAAGGAGGGGACTGGGATCGTCGGAACCGCTTGAAAGTCTATCAAGCGTTATATCGGATGTCCATTCGAGACTTCAAGAAGGCCGGAGAACTTTTCTGCGATATCCTCTCTACGTTCACCGCCACGGAGCTGATAGACTACGACACGGCCGTTCTGTACGCAGTCATCTCCAACATTCTTACTCTTCGCCGCGTGGATCTCAAGAAGAAGGTACCTTGATTGCCGTCATCTGCCTCTTCGACTGCTGATGCGGTGATGTAGATAATTGACGCACCTGAAGTCATCCAACTCTTCAGCGCTGTTCCGGCGCTTAGCACATACACGAAGTCTCTGTATTCGTGTCACTACGCCACCTTCTTCACCTCCCTCTCCACCATCGAGACCACCTTCCTCGCCCCTTCGCTCCTCCTCTCCCCCCATTCTCGCTACTACACACGGGAGATGCGGATACTCGCCTACAACCAACTCCTTCAATCATACTCCTCGCTCACTCTCGAATCCCTCGCTTCGGCATTTGGTGTATCGGAAGAGTTCATTGACAAAGAGCTCGCGCGTTTCATCAGCAGTACTCGACTACATGCTCGAATCGATCGAGTCAATCGAGTGGTCGAGACTACGAGACCGGAGTTGAAGAGTGGGCAGTACGACAAGGTCATCAAGCAGGGCGACCTTCTACTTAATAATGTTCAGAGGCTGAGTAAAGTACTGTACTAGTGATTCTATAGAATGAAGACTAGCATTTGTAGCATCCCTTGCGAATGGTATTGATATACTCGAATAATCAGCTGTCGGTGGTGGTGGTCGGAATATTAATAAAACGATGATCGAGTGATGTTACGTCACACTCGCTTACGCCCTACTCACCTCACTCGAGGTCGTCCGACTGCCTCCAATCTGAAGAACTGAATTCGAAGTCGGCGAATCTCTACTCATCTGGAGGCACGGCAACTTTGGTACTATAGTCACATGCGTGGGTATGGGAAAAGACCCTTGCCATCCTGAATGTAGTAACATATTCCCTCCATGCCCTACCTGCTTTGTCAGAAGTCGAGCGAGCGTAGCCGCGGGGAAACCGAGTGAACCGAACATATCGCCGGCCGTTCCGCTGGGGTCCGCCGCGTGCAAACCTATCCATATACTAGTATCTTCTTGTTGTGTGTAGACATCTATGCTTCATCTTAACCAAGTTGATCAGATGTAATGCGTAACACAGGTTTCCTTCGATGTCCAACGGGTTGCTGCTTTCGTTTAGATAATCATTTGCGAGTGGAATCTGCCACTCAAACAGTGAGAACGGGAACGGCACATACTCTAGCGTACACAATTCGCTCGAGCCTCAAACGTACGCTCAACAGGCTCATTGAAAGCTATTCAGATTGCTGCGAGGATT
>KV428174.1:0-58890 GCA_001632355.1 Sistotremastrum suecicum HHB10207 ss-3
ATGGAGTTCGGTGACCGCAGCTGGCCTCGAGAGCTCTCATCGCCGTCAGACCGGGTCGTCTGGGCCATGCAACAGCCAGGCTAGGGAGTGCACTCGCTCTTCTCCTTGAACGGCGGCTCCTCTGCTGAACCGTCTGGCGAACCCAAGGAGAAGGCGAGGCTAGATGAACTTGAAGACGATGCAGTTTCGATCTCGTGTCGTGGACTCGATGGAGAAGTCACCATAACGAGCGGTCAGCCAATGATGCATCGTCCCTTGGCCTGTCTTACTCACAATGTCAAGCTTAGGATTCGCGCCTGGAGGAATATCTAGATCGTGGTACGGCAACCACACCTATGGAGCCTGTGCCAGAACCTGTCAGTGGGAGCATTTCTCAAATAACACCGACTCATTCTTCAGTAGGCAAGCCGTGGTTGTTTTCCTTTGATCATGTTCCACGCCTCCCGGAGCCTCAGTTGAGGTTTCGAAGACCTGTGGATAACTTCAACGCATCGAAATGCAAAACGTTTCTCGGTACTAAATCAAACGCCTTCGGTCCATTGGATGAGCCTTAAGATAATCTTTCTTGTTGAGTGCCCCAGGCATACGGGCACGAAATCGCGAACATCGACTTTCCTCAGGGGCTCTTCATCACGTCACCCCTCACGAGCCTTCCAGTATGAGCGCTGCACTACTCTCGTGGGTGTCAACTCCAGAAGAGCTCGCCGCGACATTCCAACAGCTACGAACCGTCTCCGAGGTTGCCGTCGATCTCAAACTTCACGACTGCCGGACTTTCTCTGGGTTCTTGTACCTGATGCAGATTAGCCTTCGCGAACATGACTTCGCCGTGGACACCTTGGCACTCAGAGATGAACTGGAGATATCGAACGGTGTTTTCACAGACCCGACAGTTGTTAAAGTCTGTCTTGCCGGTTTTCCAACCTTCACTGCGTTTGACAGTTGAGTAGGTCTTCCGTGGTGCTGAAAGTGACATCGCGTGGCTACAACAAAATTTTAGATTGTACATTGTCAATGTATTCGATACATACCACGCGTCTAAAGTATTGGGTGAGAATAGTCCGTTTCCACGAGAACGCGCGAAATTGAGATCATCATCCAGAGTTCCGGAAGTATTCACTGGCTTCCTTATTGTCCCTCTATCTAATACAAGATGGCAGACTGGCGCATACGGTAATCACTATCACAATCAGGGCTCGCTTCGATTGACAATTCCGTCACAGTCCTTTCCCGAACGAGATTCTGCAATATGCCAGATCAGATACTCATTTTCTTCTGTTCGTCTATGACAACATGAAGAACGCACTGCTGGACAAAGCCGAAGGTAGTCCAGAATTGGTCCTTGAGGTCCTGTAACGTTCGAGGCATATCTCTCTTCGCACATACGTGAAGGAAATATGTGATTCTTGGGGTGGGAATGGATCAGGGGGTGGGAACACTCTGGCCTCCAGCTGGCTGTCTTCAAAGCAGTACACGGCTGGCGAGATCAGCATAGCCCGCAAAGACGACCAAACGCGCGGTCATTTTTATCAACTCGTATCGCGACGCCTCTTTTCTGATTCCAACTTCTCTGCAGTCATGTGATGCCAAATAATCACGCATTCCAACCTGCCGAGCATCCACCCGCTGATATGGCTGCCCTCATGCAAATTCTGCCGTCGCCATCACCTCCTGTTGGTACTCGTCTGAAGCAATTGCTGGAGCTCATCAGGAAACGGTTCGGGAGCAACTTGATCATGAGCAAGCACAGAACGCGGCAAAATCGGACGCGGTGCTAAACATGGTAAAGGTGGTGCCTGCTATGCAATCGTCCGCCTTTGTAGAAAGTCGAGGACGAAACTTGTGGGATTCCAGAGGTAGACAAGCACTCGTCCATTTCAAAATAGTATCCTCACCGTCCTTCAGATTCGACCTTCTCTGCAACAGCTTCAAGTCTCTTTGGGAACATTGTCAGGGAATCGCTCAGACCACGAGGTATGGGCTCCCTCTACTCAATGTGAACTCAAATTTACGGAGGTTTAGCGAAGCGAACAGTTTGACGAATTTCGACAAATTGTCCATAATTCGATACGCTTGGCTCCTTCTTGATGATCTAAAGGTATGCATCAACTGACCGCATTCAATTTTGTATATCATTCATGCTAATACATCCAACCAGATGGAGTCAGGCCCGTCGAGTCTTGTCGTAGCGCAAGAGGTGGTTCTCGAAGAAACCATCTCTGTACATGTACAGCTCGCAGAGATGTAATGTCCAAAGTGGTTGTAGCCCGTCAGCGGAAACGGGAGCGGATAGAACCTTCATCGGCACTCACCTGACAAGCAAATGGCCGACGTAGCGAAGCGCAAACTGGAGAAGGAGAAGGAGAAACGAGGTAAGGATTCACAACCAGGGATTCTTCATTATATGCGACTCATGGCGCTTGGGATTTCAGCAAGTGCAAGCCTCGAGTATGGCAACCTTCCTCCAAAGGCGCACAGTGAATTTACATGTGGCATCTCTCTCACTCATATCAGGCATAGCCTCTTCACAAGAGTAGCCTTGTTATCTTGTATAACATCCATAATCTCTATTGTATATTATAGTAATTGAAATATTTTTTCTGCTCTGAACTTCGTAGAATCACGGATCAATTTTTGGGACGAAAGAGTGCGGGTGGGATTTCCCGACCGAAGATCTTTCCCTTGCAGTCAACGTCGACGGCACTCCACGGTGGCTACCATCTACAAAAGCCAAATATGTTCACGGCTCGTAGGACCACATACATACTTGTCTGCCACTGTCGACGATCCATGACAATCCGCTACCCATGACTCAGTCGAGTCCAATACACTCGCCGACCCTCTCGCAAAGCTCAAGATCTCATAGGCCTACAGCTGAAAAGCGTGGCACCTACACTGCCCAGATAGTGATAGATAAAGCAGATATCGAACATACTACTGCTGAAGATGACCCGCGAGAATGGATTTGTGTAAGAAAGGTGCGAGTCTTACACTTCGATAGCCGCAATCTTTCCTGATTATTCGGTGCGAAGAAAGCCATTCTAGCCATTTTAGGTTCGTAGAATCCAATCTCATATGACATCCCCCTCTTGCTAATCTTGTCATATAATTATAGCGTGCGCAGCGACGTGTGCCATATTGGGAGCTAATATCTAATCGTATACTCAATCAGACTTGATTTTGACGGCTGTCTTGTATGAACGATCCGGACAGCTGCTATACAACAAATCCAGGAAGAACTGCACGCGACCTCTCAAGGGATATCACTCGGTTTATCTGTCTTCAGAATCGTCCAAGATACCACCCCTTTGATTTGGTCAGCGATCAGCGAAGTGAAAGGACGGAAGGTGAGCTGCTCCAGACGCCTTTTCTCTAATCTCTGACCACAATTTTCAATCCAGTTGGTCTATCTAACATCAATTGCAGTAAGTCATGCACATCTATGCAGTGTCATTCATCGTCCGAATGCAACGTCTTAGCTCTTTTCCGCGGCATGTTTCGTTGGCGGACTCTCGGAACAAATAGGGCTTCTGATAGGGATGCCACTGGCAATTGTTCAAGCGTCGGGGTGAGTATCTCACCGCTCAAGTAATCGTGTCTGCGCTCAATCACGATGCAGAACTTTGGCAGGTCTGTCAATCGGCGCTGCTACTCTCGCTGATTTCTTTGAGCCTCACGGACGAGGTACTATTATGGGCATCTACTATGCAGCCCCGCTTTTAGGTAGCTTACTACAAGTATACTCAGCTTCCCATGCTTAATGATTTCTAGGGCCATCTCTTGGACCCCTGTTGGGCGGTTGAGAGTGACATATCGCTGAAGCCTCCGAAGCCTCCAAACGCTATGATACCTCATAGTACTGACTCAAGTTTGGAGTTGGCGGGCTACCTTTTGTTTTCTTGCAGCTTTCGGAATTCCCCTCTGGATTTCATTCGCCCTGTTCAGAGATACCTTCCGCGAAGAGCGCAGTCTATCGTATCAAAGTGCTCTGAGGCGTCTCGCTGTACGCCAACTGGAGAAGACCTCTCGACAAGGGACTTCAGCCCAACATACACCAATGGTCGGACAGGAACATGAGAAAAGGCCGTCGTCTCTGAATAATGTCGTAGATATAGAGCTAGCAGCGGCCAAACTTGCTCAGTCGCAGAATTCCGCCGATGTACACCTGTCACTCATGGACATCAACCCGTTCCCACCGCTATGGAAGATGCTAAAGCGGAAGCATGATCTAGCGATCTTGTCTCCGTCGGGTACGTCTATGCCTATATTGGTCACTGCAATTCCCATATCATCAAAGATCTTCTTTTCGCCTTCCCTTATTCCATAAGTTATACCTGCTCAAAAACCCTGATTGGGGCGCCAGACCACTACAACGCGCTGAAAGTTGGTTCTTCTCTCGGTCAGCCATCGCGACAATTATCATGCCCTTCGCGTCTTTGTGTCTGATTAGTGTCGTACAGGGCAAGCATCATCCTTCGTCATTCAGAATAACGATTAGACGCGCATGTGTTAGATCAATGGCTGGGAGTATTCTAGGAGACAGATGGTCTGACCGAATGCCAAGTCAAATTGAAAGCTGCCAACGGAGGGAATATAGCTACTCAGAGGTTCGTGCGTTATAAAATACCAGATGTAGAGGTCTGATCTCATACTCTTTCAGATGCGACCGGAGTTGACGAAGCTGTGCATGTCCTTACTCCCACCCACTGCTTATGTGCGTGTCTCGTGGTCGCGCTGTTCTTTTCTGGATCCGCTTCGAACCGGGCTGCTGCTGTAAAGACATTGAGTGCATGTTGATGATTAACCAGCTGAACTTTTGCGTGTGCCCCAGTGGACTTTGTGGACGCTGATAATCGAAGAGTCTCGACCGCTGTGGTATGCAAAAGTCTCTTCTTGGATTCGGTGTATTGCACTTCTAATTTTTGGTGCAGAAGATAAATGTTTATTCTTGAGGAACGGCTGATCTCATCGACGCTGGAGTTGCGGTACCCTTAGTACAGGTAGAAATTAACAAGTCTCCGGGCTCAATCTCTATTACTGATGATTTTCATGTTCTAGACAGCCATCGGGGACGGCGGATTGTACACTACATGGGCGGGGCACAGCGTTGTTCTGGAAGTCATGAGTCTGCTACTAGTGTCATAGCGAGGAGAGCTGGCGATTATCGTTAAGGCGCTTGCGCTTGCGAGTCAAAGGCCAGCGACTCGCCGAAAGAATCAAATGTCGCATTTGAAGATGAAGATGTAAAGGGACAGATAAATGAATAGGAGGCAGGAGGCAGTAATGGGACGCAAGAAAAGAAGCACAGAAGTACTGTAACGCAGAAAGAACAAGTTGCATCTTTCACACCAATGCTCCGGAGTCAAACGATCAACGAAATTGAACAAATGGTGAAGCCTGCCCGTCTCATCGATCTGCGTGGTCTCAGTAAACCGCAGGACGAATTTGAATAGTTATCCTGTTCTATCCATATATACTGCTTCAAGCACCGTGGTATTAGGCAGCCACGATTCAGTCGAACTTCTCGCTGACGAAGTATGCATGTCTGGCCGATCGACATTTTGGTCAAACTCCTGCGTTTAGGGCAGGTGTGGGAGTCGATGCGATGATACCTGAACCGGGGGCCTGGTTTCGCCGCAGGACAGACTGGAAGTGTGGGGGTCTCAAGATCTTCAAGAGTAGAATCCTTGGGCTTTGTCAAGGAAATGACAAGGACAATGCATAGGGACTCGAGTGAATGAACTTCATCGGGGCGGGATCTGAACGCGGCGTACGTGTATGTAATTTCAGACGCTCGCGACAAAGATCCCCCAGACGAGTCCTAGAGACATACAATCTGTGAATGAATTGGGTCTCAATTGAGGAAAGGAGTCCGGAGTTCAGTCACTGATATCAGTCCAGAATCTCTCGATTAACGGTCATGCAGCTGTGCTCAAGAAAGAACGGAGAGTTCTATCGATGACCGCGACCGACATCCTGTAAGGTCTGTGACCACATCACCACGGAATGGGAGTCGATAGCGGAGATGAAAGGGGTCGATGCCTAGGACTCGGTCAACCTCGGCAGTCCAATGACTAAATCACCCACCGGATGAATGGAAAAAAGAGCGAAGAGAGTATATTCGAGACTCGACAGCTTACAGAGCATTCGGAGGCGACGAGTTAGTATATGGGACTTGATCAACCAATTGAAATCAGAACAGGAGAACTGGGCGAACGCTGAACAAGGTGCTCACCAGATATAGAGACTATTCGAGGTATCGACGTGTCAAAAGCAAACGCACTCCCTAGCCTGGCTGTTGCATGGCCCAGACGATCCGGTCTGACGGCGATGAGAGCTCTCGAGGCCAACTGCGGTCACCGAACTCCATTGACAGGCCAACAAGAGTGTGTTGGCCTGGGTGGGATGAACGCAGCTGCTGGTGGCTTGTGGCCCGTCCTCTATTTGATCCGCCCAGAGGGCAGCGAGCTCACACCCGACCACCGAGATGGTCGAGTGAGGAAGTGGGAATGAAGAAAGAAGGATACGGGGGAGCGAGCATTGGTAGCCTGCAAATGAATTTCACTCTCCGTTTCAGTCCCAGAGAATTACTCACCTTTTCATCAAGCTCAAAGGGACATCAAAGGGAACCACAAGAAAAGACTACAGAAAGCAACCAAACGATCCGTTGTCGACATTGTCGAGGATGAAGGTCAGTCGAAGGATGAGTCGAGTTATACACGCGGAGCTAGCAAAGTCAATGATATTCAATGAAAGTCAATGAAAGTCGTTGAACATCATCGCCCAAAATAGATCTTCACCGCAAATCCGAGGGGCTCGGCGAAACTATCCGCACTCCGAAAAATATTATCCTTTCAGTGAACTTCAGTGACCTTCGATGAACTTCAATTATCATGGACGGTGTCGGGCGAATCGGGGCGCCGCTGTGTATCAAATCTCGACTAAATCTGAGCTCGCGACTAGCATGCATTCTGTTACTGATGTACAGATCTTTCCGAGGTAATTATGGGTACATATTGTACCACAAAGTTGGTCCTCGCTCCCCAGCAAACAGTGTGACTTCAGTGACGATTCGGTCTCAATCGGCATAGCTGGTTTTGTCACCGGAAGTCGTGCATTGTCAATACTACTTCTACTCTTAGACAGTCTTGATAACAGCCTTCTACTGCTACTAATAATTGAATGATTGTTGACTATAGCAATTTGTATTCATAAAGTCATTGGACTTTAGCCACAAAATGATAAGGCCTGTGATATTCTCATCGTGAAGCCCATCTAAATGAGATACAGGATATCGAAGAACATCCTAAAATGCGCTCTGAGTATCTGACGGTCGAGAAAACGCGATGAGTATCAATACAGTTCACGGAGATTCGAGGAGGCGCGCGGAAACTCAATTAAATTCGATGAATCTCAGTGATCTTCAGTGAATCTTGGTGAACTTCGATGAAAATCAATGAAACAGACGGACGATTCGGTGAAACTCAGTGAAACTCGGTGATACCGGATGACTCTGCGAGCTCGGCGTTTATTACAGGATGAGTCGGCGGTCGGAGCTTCGGAAGTGAGCTCGGCTGCTTTGGCAACGCGACCATCCCTTCACCCTTTGACCGACGGGCTGCTCCTCTGGTTGTCTGGATTTCCGTATTTTCTTTCGCTCTGCTGTATCGTTGGCACTGTGCATGCAAGGTGAGTAATTTTCTGGGACTGAAACGGAGACTGAAATTAATCTGCAGGCTATTCGATGCTTGCCTCCCCGTTTCTTTCTTTCTTCACTACCACTTCCTCGCTCGACCATCTCGGTGGTCGGGTGTGAGCTCGCTGCCCTCTGGGCGGATCAAATAGAGGACGGGCCACAAGCCACCAGCAGCTGCGTTCATCCCACCCAGGCCAACACACTCTTGTTGGCCTGTCGATGGAGTTCGGTGACCGCAGCTGGCCTCGAGAGCTCTGATCGCTGTCAGACCGGATCGTCTGGGCCATGCAACAGCCAGGCTAGGAAGTGCATCTGCTCTTGCTCAGTGCCAGCCACCAGTCCGACGACCGACATTTCCTCGCTGCGTCGTTTTGTCCCCTTCGTCTCTCCTCTACATACTAACGTCCCACACCTGCAGATATCTATGGGCAATGAGTCTGCCATGCCACCTTTCCCTCCTTTGCTTGGTGGTCTCATAGGTATGTCGAGTACATTCTTTGGGACACTCCAGTCATCGTTGACCAGCTCATATAGAGGATGCGGCTCTTCTCGAAGATGTTATAGTTATACTATGGGCTAGTAGAGGACACTTGCGCGCGCGCATTGCGAAGCCTTTCCATAGAACCCTTCCATAGAACTTAACTTGAGAGATCAGTCTGCGGTGGTTGTCATTATCCAGTCACTCAAACATGCAGAACGTTTGGATGGTCCATAGATCTAGGACCATCCATCTCTTTCGAGAAAGATGAAGAGATGCTCCTCCAATACCATCCACACCACGTCCACCTACTGAGACACAATAGCACCCGCTAAATGAATGCACCTAGTCCTTCAGATGTCTAAGGTTCATCGCTTCCATCTAATTACGGGTCCGGGTGCGATCTACATACGGTCGTCTATCCCGGAAATTCCTTTGCCCCAATTCTGTCTAGATTCCGCTTGATCTTTCGATATACTCAATGGCTCCAGCGTAGTAGATCCCTGGGTACAGTGATGAGCTTTGCTTTCCAATTGCCGGCTCGGAACGCCAAGAGATTACTCAGCAATCCTTGAGACTTTGCGCTTTATCTTCACCCAAATTCGCCCCTTTTCGAACGGGCTGAGTCAGCGACTTGAGAGACGTTGAGAGGTGACCCTGCGATCCATGCCTTGTGAAGACTTCTCAAATATATTGGGTGCAAGCGAATACGGTTTCGAACGGTCGTCCAGGACGAGAATTCAAAAATCGAACGGCTCTTCACCGAGCGAAAACTGATATAAAAGCCAGTTTCAAGCCACCGACATGACCATCGCATTGGACATCTACTCCCACAAATCAGCAAAGCATTGACAACCAATATCATGTCTACATACCCAACCAACAAGACCGCAGTCATCCTCATGGACCCCTATAACGACTTTCTCCTCCCAGGCGGGAAGGTCTACCCCCGTCTCGAAGCAAACCTCCAATCGGTCGGCCTCCTCCCACGTCTTCACAAACTCGTCGCATTCGTCCGCGAGTTGAAGATCCCGATCTTCTATGCCATGCATAGGCAGTACCGCGAGGGGGATTGGAAGGATTTCCAAAATCCTACGGCTATGAATCTTCAGATCGTCGCTACGAAGACTTTTGAGAAGGGCTCTTGGGGAGCGAAGTTCGTAGAGGGCTTGGAGCCTGATATTGGTGCTGGAGACGTTGTCGTCACTCAACACTGGAATTCCAGGTATTTGTTACGTTTTGTCGTGAGGTGAACATTGACTGATGAGAGCTTATAGTGGATTCGCCAATACGAATTTGGATCTGGAACTCCGTCAACATGGTATCACGCATGTTGTCATCGCAGGACTCACGGCCAACGCATGTTGCGAAACTACGGGACGCTATGCCGTCGAACATGGATATCATACGACCATGCTCAAAGATTGTACAGCCGCGTTTTCCGAGGAACAGCTGGAAGCTGCGATCAATGTGGCTTATCCGCTTTTCGCGAACGCTGTGAAGACTCTTGAGGAGTGGTTGGCAGATGTTAAAGCGATTTAATGCCTAGAAGTTAGTTAGTCGAATGAGCGACACGTTTTATTCTGTACCAATGTACACACTTTAGATTGTTAGTCTAGATTCAACTCTTGACATGACGGAATCTGTGTATCACTTTGAGGCCTCGGTCAGTAAGGCTTAGCGGTGAAAAGATGCAAATATGCTGACCTATGCCGAGCTATCGGTCGGCAGACCTTGAGAGTGTGGCGTTCTGCTTCGAATAAATTGACAACACGAGGCGATGGCAAAAGCAAATAGCAAAGCCCCATGACCCTCTACATTCGGAACTGACCAGCCTCGATTATCCAAATGGAGGACAATGAGGACACCATAGACTTTGGCCTGTCAAATGTCCGAGTGGCGGCCTTAGTCAGCGTCGTAGATCGTATGTAGCTATAGGGGAATCCCTATGATCGACATCTTCTCCGGGCTTCTTCGCAGGGGTACTCAGCGGGTATGAGCGGGTAGCTGACTCACATTGCAAGGACATTCTCATGTCTCGATGTCTGCAATTGACGGGTCCCTGGATGCTACGACTATAAGAGAGCGCTCTCGAGAAATGTACCGAACTCACCTCCTAATCCCCCATCCATAATCACCCCGTAGGCTCAAATAATGACGACTTCTGAGTATTCGAAGGGCAAAATGGCCATTATCTTGGTGGACCCATATAACGACTTTCTCTCCCCCGGCGGGAAAGTCTATCCACGTCTCTCAGAGACGCTAACCTCCACCAATCTCCTCTCTCGTCTGCATACATTGGTCGGAGCCGTCCGTTCGCTCGGAATACCCATCTTCTATGCCCCCCATCGACAATATCGTCCAGGCGATTGGGATAGGTTCCAGAACCCTACTGCATCGAATCTCGCGATTGTGCAGACGAAGACTTTCGAGTATGGGAGTTGGGGAGCGAAGTTTGTGGAGGGTCTCGAGCCGGATATCAGTGCAGGCGATGTATTGGTGACAGAGCATTGGAATTCGAGGTATGTTCCCATTTACTGCTTTACGGCCAGGAATCAGTTATGATGATGGCGAGTAGTGGGTTCGCCAATACGAACCTGGATTTGGAGCTTCGCCAACATGGGATCACTCGTGTAGCTCTTGCGGGATTGGTTTCGAATACTTGCTTGGAGACGACGGGGAGATATGCGGTCGAGTTGGGATACCATACGACGATGCTGAAGGATTGCACTGCGGGGTTCACGCAAGAGCAGTTGGATGTGGCAATCAACATCGCGTATCCCTTGTTCGCTCATGCCGTTCTGACGTTGGAGGAATGGTTGGATGAGGTGAAAAAGGCAGCTTGATCGTAGTAACAGTGCTAGTGCGATGTCGGGGGAAACGCAGAACAACGCGTTGTGGAAGTTCTACAGAGTCATTCAATACTCCTTCGATGTACTGAGCTGGGAAAAGAAACCGTACATGATGACCGTATCCAATTCATCGCCAAGTATCGCGCTCTCTCAATGCCTGCTCGAGACTCCACTTCAAGTCGTTTCCGTCGAATCTCAACGGCGCCTTTGTGATGATACGGTTCATGATTTGGTCAACTGAAGGACCTCAGCGAATGCACACGAGCACAAGGAGCTCGGAAAACACAGTTGAACCAACTTGAACGACGACTCGGGAGTCATTCTCCTTCCCAGAGGTAATACAGTTGCTCGCTCCTATCGTTCTTATTCCGAGGGCGAAGGGAGGATATTAGGAGAGGGCGATAAGCGAGGGCGGAGATATCGGTTGAACAAGCGAACGAACAGGAGGAGCGTGACAGGCTCTATGCTTTCTGGTTGACCCAAAGTCCGGACGAAAAGGCCGCCAATTACCCAATTGAAGATGTAAAATAGTGAATACATTTTGTAAAAGAGATCTTCTGCATACGGTTTTCATTTCCGAACTCAAATCCAATTACACGAGACTGTCATATTGCACATGCTAGCCTGAAAATTGTTTCAGGAGGTTGTCATTCGAGAATCCGAGGCGCGTGGACCAATGAACAATATTTTGAGCGTTTTGGGAGCAATCACCCCCGCGTTCACCACGATCCTAGTGATATGCAGAGGTCCTTGAGACCGGCCGCTACTAGTAAGAAATTCATAGTTTTATAGCAGATCTCGTATGAGACTTCGGAGAAAGCTCGAACTTGATACTCTATACATCCTGTGATACTCTGATCAATCACATCGAGTGTCAGTAACCAAAAACAGAAGACTGCGATGGAATGGTGAATGCGTGACTGCGACGAGAAATTCGGCTCGGAACCCTGGGTCGGAATCGGAGGTCTTTTTGGCCAGAGGTTAATACAGTTGCTCCTCCTGTTCGTTCGCTTGTTCAACCGATATCTCCGCCCTCGCTTATCGCCCTCCCTTCGCCCTCGGAATAAGAACGATAGGAGCGAGCAACTGTATTACCTCTGGGAAGGAGAATGCTCGGGAGTGAGCGCTGAGCACTGGTCTCCGAGAGTTCGGGACTTATTCTGGCCTATGGTTCAGAGCAGTCGAGCGAGAGATTGAGAGAAAAGCAATATATATTCAAGGTGGCTACGTAAAGAAAGGGACACGGCCGTGCATTACTGTGCACAAATTAATCATAGCCCGAGGCTCATCACTCAATCTTCCAACGTGCCCGAACGAGAATGAAATGAGATATAGCATGGTGAAGAGGGTCGGATCCATATGGGAGGGGACAGTATGAAGCTGAGAAATGTGTGAGAATCAGTGTACTCGATGGCGAATGGAATGGGCGACATACCTTTCGCTGACCAACCTTCCCTCATCCAGCCGATGGCAGAGCTGAGTTGCCTATTTCCACGTATCAGTCCTCAAAAGCAACAGAAGAAAAAAAGACTTCCCTTAAACCACAAGACCCCAGCAAGAAGGCACAGTTCTCCGGCTGAGAGGAATGCGACTCGAGGTGAGACACACCCTACCCAGCACTCTGCAAAGAGATCGACCGAAGACATGAGGGCGCCACTAGGACGTACTCCCCAAGCTTGACCGTCTCAAGCAGCACCCCCACTCAGCACGACCCCCCATCCACCGTCAGTCCCCTCGGCATCCAACTGCAGTAGCACTGCAGAGGGTGAAGGAAGATCTGTATCGGCGCTAAGCGTGTACGCTGGATGGCTTGTCCGACGTAAAGACGAACAGCGGGCCCTCGAGAGACGACCTAGTAATCCTAGTTGTCCACGAGAGAGTAGTACGGGAGAGAGCTGGGGAAAGAATGCCTATGGTGAACGTTGACTTGAAGTATCCAGGAGTGAGCGGAGTTCAAACGCCGAATACGCGCATTCTGTACGGAGCGTTCACTGTGCCATCACCCCCTTCAGCGAAGCATGGAATCATCGACAGCGGTCCTCATCCAGCTCTCCACATAAGGCGTCGGCCTTCGCTAGTTCGCTGTGAGCTTCCATGTCGATAGCCCGCGCCGAAAGAAAATATAGCTGAAGGGCACAAGATATTCAAGTTATCTGTGGCTGGTGCATCGTATCGCTGTCTCCCATTTCAGGTGAGTATTATTGGTTCCAGGTTCTGGATATTCCTGAATTCAGGCATATCAGCTTATAATCAACACGAATTTCTGAGACTCTGCGACAACGCTGTCCACCCAATGAGTGTCTCGATCAGAAAGCTCAGCTTGCAGGTACGAATAACTACTTCTTTCCAAATAAACCTCCATCAACGCGCGCAGGGTCATTCTCAAGAGCAGTATAATCAAATCTCAGTTCTAACATTGTGCTTCCGGTGCATTTGTTACTGTCATTCCGCTCCCGCTCCCGCCCCCATTCAGGATTACTTTCAGGGCCCATCTGTGAGCATTCATATCCTGCTCTCTGGTTGCTATGCAGCGCTCAACAATCCAGCTCAGGTGTACTCTGATAGATATGGCTGCCCATTTCTCTCTCCGTCGGAGCGCGAATCCAAGCGCGAGCAGGTCATAATTCTGCTACTAACACACTCTCTCCTTATCCCCCTCTTCTCCCCTCCGACGACATTGGCGGGACATTGTCGTCTGTGTGGGCTCGCTGTCCCGGGTGGGGCACACCCAACATCGGTCGTGCATAGCACATTAATGAACTGGGTTCGGACGTGGTCCTGAGCAGAGACAGTCTACCGATGTTGGTGAGCTGAATAGGAGTTGGGCCCTTCCACTGCTGTGATGTGTCTACCTGGGGGTGCTCGGGTAGCTGCTCAGCAGTGTCGGGAGCTAGTGTGGACCGTGGTGCTGCGACCGGCCATCCGGTTGCATCGCTGCACCTATTTGTCGCGGGATCACCTTTTCAAACTGTGAGAAGGCAGACTGTTTATCTGGGGGGTTTCTGGTCAAACGGTGTCAAACAGGTATGTGCTCTTCGATGGCCCTCTTCGTAAACTTAACTCTGTGTGGCTAGGCGAATATCGAGCCCACATCTCTAGACTCGAGATGTACCTCTGACGTTCATACGGCCTGAATTTTCCCTCCTCGGAGCGGACATTACTTTGCGCGTGGTTCCAAGACTTACTTGCTCTTGCAATTGTTCCGTCATCTTTGTCATCTATGCAATGTATAGAGCAGTACAGTATGGACTTGATACGTAGTTCAGAAAAAGAATGAGCTCAACAGACCCGATATCATGCCAATCATGCCATGACTTGAAGTTCCCTGCGACGGCGGAGTCTAAATGTGACAAACAAATGCAAATATAGCTACTGACTCAGCTTCCGACAGCAACGGCTAACCGGCATCTTCGGCTTATTTCCCCTCACATCTTCGAACTTTGACTTTCGATATGCAATACAAAAAGGTGAGTTTTGCTCGTTCCTGACAGTCCTTCACGAGGGACGAATGCCTACTCAGGTTCAGTGCTAGCATCCGTATCGATGTGCGCGAGACGGGGAACCAATCTATTCCTTCAAGTTCATTGTTCATTCCTTCTGGTCATCTTGGATCGATATTCATACGGCTCTTGTACTACGAGTAATCGAACTAAACCCAGTACCCAGTAGACTCCTAACCGCAGTCCAGAGAATAATTGCGGACGAATTTTTTGTCCTCCTATCGGCTTGTAATGTGGTCTTTCGAGCATCCTATATCAGCTAAACATGCTTGGGACTTCCCACCTTCGGCGTTCTCATTAGGGTTTCGTCCTATCTGAGCATCAGCTTCATGTCATGAATCCAGGGAGACTCGTTTTTCTTGGACTTAACTGAGTAGGTCGCTGAGAGCTTGCCGTCGGTCTCCAATTCTTGTTTTGGAGCGCTCATTTCCAGATTGGAAGAGGATGGAATGGGCGCCTACTCAAAACCTCCAACTTCCTGCATCGATCCGCCTCGCGTGATGTCACCCGCCAAGCAAAATCTTTCACCAGAATTTTGACGTCATCTCTGCGACTCGTATCGATTCGTCAAACCATCACGAGACTCTGGATCGAATCTCGTTCAGTCACTTTTCTTTCCGTACCAAATCCTGCTCACTATGTTCGCTCGTCTTCCAGTCAGCTCAGCCCGACATGCTTTCAAGCCCAGTGTTCGTTCCAGAATATTACAGAATCGCGGATATGCCAGTACAGGCGGAAGCACTGGCAAGGAGGCAGGAAATATGTTGCCTACGTGGGCGGTACGCTCTCCTTCATTCTCTACCCGTATTCATCTGACGACGTGCGTATAGCTCCCCATTGGCGCATTAACTTTCTTCGGAGGGCTCTACATGATATTCTCAGGTCCTTCACGTCAGACGGTGGGGAGCTTGGATCATATGGCGAAGCATAAGGCAGAGTCGGGGAAGCACGAGTCGCCCAAAGGTGTCAATGATGATAGTCTTGTGCGTATATATCCGCTACTTTCCCGGCTTCAGTGCTAACCATGTTGCAGAAATCTTCGGGGAAAAATTGAGCTCTTCAAAGTCAAACGCGGTATCCAGTCAATCAACCCTCTGTACCTTGCCACCAATGTAACATTATTGTTCGCATCGCCCCCCTCATCCAAAGCATACTCTCTCCATCACGAAGCATAGTTTGTTCAATAAAATAGCAATTTAATTTTGTTGTGTCACTACAATGAGGACCTATGCGCCATTCACGACGCATTTATGGTTTAGATTTCATCTTTTCAGCCCGGTCGGCTCCCTTCGGCTGTTCCTTCTGAAGAAGAGGTTAGTTCATGAGAACGGATCCCGAAAGAAAAGAGGGTGGGACGCACCATGTTAGGATTTGGCTTCTTGTCTTCGTCGACATTATCCTTGCCACCTTGCGGGCCCTCAGAGCCGTCTTCACGCTCTTTGCTCACGTATTGATCAGACTTGTTATCAGAATCGTCTGATTTCTGTGAACTATCATAAGTGACCTAGCATATATGACGTGTGCACGGCGTAAGCGTACCTCGGAATCCTTCTCTTCCTTTGCCTCGCCTTCACTTTCGGAAGGGGCAGGGGCGGGAGTCTCTTTACCCTCTTCTTCAGCGCCCTGAGCATCTTTCGGACTGTTCGCGCTCTATACATCACACGAGATATCAGAATCCATATGAAAATGACGTTGAGAAAGCGAAGACGTACATATGCGGCGTCCAAGGATTTATCAATTTCCTCCGCAGAAGCTTCAGTCCCTTCGTCATCTTTCATAGGCTCTGTAGCAGGCCCCTACATACACAATTTCTTTCGTCAAATATTCGTATCGGTAAGAAGCAATGAAGAACGCACCTTTTTGGTGGCAGATTTATCGTACGTAACGGGTTCCTGTTTGGTATGTTCTGCCACTTGATGTTTAGCTGTTGCTTTCGCCGGAGGGAGGAGGAGATATCCAGTCTATAATCCAGCAATATATTAGCATCGATGACGTGGGTCCGGTTCCCACTTTGACTGTGGGGAAGTTGAGGAGAGAATCACCGTTCCGCCAAAGACGACTATAGAGCCAATCTATTGAATGTCACGTTATTATTTTAGGAGATAAAGGACGGAGAGATACGTACAATCCAAACGGTATCACTGCTTCCCTTCGCATCCGAAGACGAACTCATTCCTCTCCTAGCCACCACTCTCGACGTTGAACGCGCTGCGGCATTGATGTTCATAGAGCGCAAGCTCGAGAACGCATTTCGACTGAAACGAGCTGCCATCTTGAAGTTGGCGGACGAGGGAGCACGAAGCAAGTAGGGGAGAATGGATGTAAAGCAGGTGCGGATGTGGATGTGAAAGCGGGTCCGTTCGGCGGAATTACCCGTAATTGGCTCTCGAACATCATTACGTCACCAGCATGGAATATTCTGCTCATTTTACGAATTTTGTACGATCAAATACAAGAAGTGGTCTCGACGCTCAATACAGTTGTACAGCAGGCTCTAGTCTACAGTAAAATAGATGGCACCCAAAGATATCTGGGGGAGGAAATTGTCCAATGGTCATGAACGACCTACTCTGCATCGGGTACGAATAGCGACTCGAGCCATTCTTCGTAGTCGAAGGCTTTGCCCTCGTCCGAGTTCGATGATGAAGCTTCTCCTCCGCCGACGCCGGAGCCCGCATGCTTTGCAGGAGGTAAGGCTTCTTGGAGGTATTGAACGACTGGCTCGGGGAGCGTTGCCATTCGTAGGTCGAGTTCTGTGACATAGGGCTGCAAAGACAGATTAATCGCGATTCTATTGGTACGCGGAGGTATCCCACTAACCTTATCGCCTGCGATACCTCGGAACGATTCTCGTAGTTGTTCGGGCGTATTCTGATCTTCCGTTATATCAACCTGCGACAAAAATTAGTCTTATTCACTCAGGATATGAGAAAGAACGAACGAGTAGATTGATCCAGGCCTCAAATGTGACGGCCCCGTATGCCTGTGCCAACTGATCATAAATGACCTCCAGATCTTCGTCCTGCGAAGAAGGGGTCAATATATGCTTCAACAACGCAGTCGAAGAACTTGCCGAATACACAATTCCAAAGCTCGCAAGCGCAGCACTCATCTCCGCCACATTAAGCGTATTACTGTCATCCTTATCAAAATATCTGAACGTGCTCTCGAACTGTTCTAATTGGCCAGGCGTCAAATTTGTCATGTTCCTTGAGACGATCTGGTTTTCGATGAATTTGATCTTCTTGGATACGCTTTGCACAACAAGGTCGAGCTCGAAAGCGAGGTCTTGATGCGTTAATACGGTGTAATCGTTTTCGTCGACGTTCGCGGTCTCGCAGGCTGTCTCGGCTTTGAAGACGTCCATCAATGCGTCGGAGAGGACGGGGAGCTTGGATTGAATTTTGGATATTTGGTCTTGTTGGTCCTGCGAAGTGTTCAGGGAGGGAATCTTGAAATCTAGGGAAACTTACCTCGAGCGGACCATCGATGGCAGAAATCTCCTGCGACAAGACACGGAGACGTTGTTCAAACGCATTTGCTAACGCCGCAAATCGTTTCCGCAGAGCTTCTTTGATTCTAAAAATCAACATCAGATGAGTTATGTGGACCCGGATGTCAATCAAACGTACTCTCGGATTTGAGCATTGATGGCTGTCGAATGCTTTGCTTCTGACTGCAGAAGTTCGACCCATGCTCGGTCCAAATCCTTGACACAATAAGCGTTGAGGCCCGCGAACGATACGTATTCACTCACTGAGACCGTCAAACCAGGAGCAGGTGTCCATTCTCGCAATCCATAAGTCTTGAGTTTAGTTTGTACGTTCCCAAATAGCGTGACTACGTCCTGCTTCTCTGTTACCCATTCTCGTTTCGTGGTTTGCTTATACGTTTGGAACGATGATGAATGCTGCTTGACATCCACATAGGATCGTGTGAAAGTTGTGGAAGACCAGCGAGTTTGCATTTCAGACAGAGCAGAGAGAAGCTAACAAGGTGGTTAGCTTGAGAATGGGCAACTGTCGCGCGGGGGTGAGACAAGCTTACAGCTTGACAACGTCGTTCGTAATCGTTTTGGCTAAGCCATATAGATTGCATGAGCTCTGCGAACTTTTCGATCCGCCGCGAAACAGTCTCAGCCTGGTCTATGATCCCTCAATGATAAATCAAAGAGTGAAAGAGAGGACACGCACCCATGCTTGAGAACGCATGGAAGAAACTGGCAATATATGTCATAACACTCCGTTCATCAGGAGCTCCCTTCCCACACAGATCTTCCACCTCCAACAGTTGGGGGATACCCAGATGTTCTTCGGCGATTTTGAAAGCTAACTGAGTGTTACCGCGTTTGTCGGCTTGATCGAGTGCATTGTAGTCGAGGAGATCAGGTCGATGGGCGTGGATCAGAGCACACCTGGTACGTGACCCGTTAGTTGTGAATTTCGGTGGACATCGAACAGGTAGCTTACAATGCAAGGCCGTCCTTCCAGCTCCATGTAAAGTCCTGCACATCGACCTCTTTGTAGGGTTGGGTTTTACGTTGACACCACAAAAGAAGTCCCTCTTTAGCAGACAAGCCTTCCTCGCTAATGCGAGAACGTCAGATTCTGCTGTGGCGCGCTGAGGGAATATGCTTGCTTGATACCGGCAATGGTGAACCTCAAAACGAGCGTCCATATCATCCCAAGTATAAGTTTAAGATTTCCATCGATGATGTCTGTGATTTGATACGATGAGCTACATAATCAGTAGATCGTCAATGGACGAAGTAACTGACCTTCGGGTCCTATGTTCGTGAGCTTTACCCCCCTACTGGTGATGAACTCGAGCGCGAGGTTGACGTTCTCAGCCTTTTGAACTCGCATACGTGGATTTCGATTATATCGGCCCAGAGACACGTCGCCTTGAAGTGTGGCATCAGATCGATTGGTCCCAGGATAATTGTCGCGTTCGTACCCATAATTTCCTGAGGCAGATCAGACGTAAGACATGTGCCGCTTCATCGAGATGGATCTGACCATAAGTTGTATCAATCTAACGCCATCCGAGAGGTCTTTCACAAGAGAGGTCATAGGTGCATAATTGTGAGCTTCCAGCTTTGTGTTCAACCTTGTTCAGGATTGAGAGCGCGAGGGTGAGCGAAAAGTCGCGAAATACCATTTGCAAAAGGTTCGTTCTTGTACATCCCTTGATTTGGATTCCAGGGATTCCATCTCATCTGCTTAGATATTTGTGGGGAATAAGGGCATGAAAGAGAGTTTGGGTTAGGTGTTGTTCACCAGTCAAGCAGGTCGGAGGCGAAAGAGTTGAGGCGGCAAGGCCTGAGCTCAAACGCAACCCCACCGTGCGCAGTGGCAGCGTTATTATACATGTACAATCGCTTCTTCAACGTCCATCATTCATCGGTCATATAAAGTCTCTGCGTATAGACGTATCCCTACAAAATTTCAATGGACGATGCTACAAACGAAGAGGGCAATAAACCTTTTACTTTGATCACTCTGCCCGCCGATGTCTTGCTGCTTATCTGCGGTTATCTTTCTCCTCGCTCCATTGCACGTCTGTCTCAAGTGTGCCAAAACCTGAATGTTCTTGTGAGTAGCGAATGCGCTTGCCCAGGTCATAGAGGCTGAGTTGCTTTGTAGGTGAATGAACTAGGATGGTGGACATATCTGCAAAGACATCCACGGCGTTCGACTAGTCTTCGTCGCGCAGATTGGTCCGCGAGAGCCCAAGTCAGACATCAGTATCTTTCCGACAGAGCTTGGAAGAATCATTCTTTCATCACCCAACCCATCGATTTCGCCTGGCGTGGAAAGCGTCATCCCATTCTATCCCTGAGTGCCGACAGGCTTGTCGTTGCTGTGGGTTCCAGGCTCATCGTCTATTCGATCTCGGCTGCAGGACGTGACAGGCCGACTAAGCTCACCAAGCACTGTACTTTGGATATTTCTTCTTCATCCCGAAGCCCTTGGAACTCAATGGCTCTGACTGATATCACTGGCTTGGGATGCGTAGAGCCTGGGTTGGTCGGCATGCCCGATTCCATTGTCGTTGCGCAAGGCGACGGCAGTCTTAGAGAGGTAGCACTACCCTCTAACACATATCAACCACCTCCAGACAAACCTTGCGATGCAGTCTTGAGGACGACAGCGAGCCAGCCGCAGTCATCCGGGTCTATACAATCAATGTCGTCGTATAGGGGCAACAACTTGACTTTATCCTCAACCGGCATGGCATACCTGTATGGTGGTTCGACTTTCGACACGAGTCCATCCCTTGTTCAAGTCTCATGCGCCAAAGGGTGGTCTACGCATCTCACATCATCCTGGGCAGCTCTCGGAACTTCCTCTCCTACGCCCCTCGCAATCTACAGTGTGACTCCCTCGGGTCTCTCCTCTCACCCCATCGCTCGTCTTCACCGAAGCATCGATCACTTAGTCCCTTCTGCCCAAGCGTCAGCCTCTCCGTCCGCCGTCTACGGTATCACATCTCCTCCTATCGGGTTCCCCGCCGGTTCCCCAGACCAAATCGTCGTCTCTGGGTGGTTCGATGGCAAAGTACGATTACACGACCTTCGTGACGGTTCCCCCAAAGCGAATTTGGTCATGAAAGATCCTTGGACGGCCACTGACGCGAAATACTGCGTCTCCGTTGGCGGGGGAGGCTCGGCTCAAGTTGCTGCCGGCTCTTCGTTTCATAGCGTTGTCTGCGTTTGGGACGTTCGATCTCCTGACAAATCCGGTTGGTCCTTGCATACCCCGGGCAACGATCGTTCGCCCGTCTATTCCTTAATTCTCGAAGGCTCTCGCATGTGGTGTGCAACAGAGTCCCGGGTATGTGTCTTCGACTTCGGCCCCGATGCCATAGCCAGTCTTTACCCTAGTGGGTTGCCAAGACTATCCTCCAACGCTCATCACAGAGAGGGTTATAATACCCAAGCTTCTCTCTATAATCACCTCTTCTGATCCCTCCATTTGGTGACATGAGCGCAAGATTTATAGAAAGTCCGCGTTTGGTTAGATTTGTTTATTACTAGTAATTACCCTTATGTTTTAACAGTTGCTTTCCAAGAACAAGACTGGGAGTAGAGATGGCAACGAAAGAAAAAAGAGAGAATACACGACATGACACAACTCAATGGAAAATGCAAAGCGATAAAAAGCATGCGAAGAATGTTGTACAATGAACGACGGAACAGTGAAGAAAAAGTGCACAAGATTTGAAAATGAAAGGATTAGGCCGGAGCGGATGGAGCTGTGTTCGACGACAGGGTATTCAATCTGGAAGCCCAACCAAACAACTGTCGTGCTTCGCCAGTCGGGGGAACATCAGTTGTTTGTCGCGGCTCGAGAAGGAGACTAGAGCAGATGAGAACATATATATATGGGCGGACACGATTAATACATACCTCCTCCTGTACAGATCTTGGAGGTCACTAGGATTGTTCGCAGCCTTGTCGAAGACCCAAGTCAGATAATGCTGAACTTCTGGAATTTCTTTCAAAGTAAACGGCCTTTGAAATCGTTGCATGTCTGCGGGAGGAGTGTAACTCGGTAAGCAGGCAACCCAGTGCATCTATCAAACGCTCCCATACCTTGAATGATTCTAGCGAGTTTATGATACTTGTTGAAATTGATCAACATTCGATCAGGCGCAACAGGCGACGCGCGATGCGAGGGATTGCCTTCGCGACAGAAAGTGACATCCGAAAGATAGAGACCTTGAAGTAAGAGTCAGTGGTATTTATAATGTTCGACGAAGATTATAGCGTACCGAGGAAAGGCACAGCCGAGCCCGTAGTATTTCGAAGACGATGCCGGTATTCTGCACAGTTACGAGTGTACTCAGCTAATTTCCGAAGACCTTCTAGCTGTTGTCGTTGCTTTTGTGGAAGCGGCTAACAAGGAACTAGCTCAGGATAGGATACATGACAAATACATTGAACATGCTTACCGCGAACGACTTTTCGAGACGAACGACGGCAGATGACTCGATAGCTGCCAGGATGGCCCGGGGCGTACTAAAGTTGTTGAGGGTCATACATCGCTAGGATTACCATTAATGATAAGCTTTGAGACTCGAAAAGACACTCACGTGCGCCAACTTCACGAAGAACTTCAAAAGAGTCACACGCTTCTTCAAATCGAACTCGCTCAAGATGCACTCGGTCACCCAACCAGTAATCCCAGTGCTCAGAGTCGTTACTGCCTTGACATTGCGCGAAGGAGCACCTGGTCTTCCGACCTCCAGTACTTCATCTGGAGTCACGGCTCGATACAATGCACTCTCCATGATCGTCAACTGTCTTGCCAGCTCTAGGCTGTCAAAGTCGGTCGGGACGACAGAGGTATAGTCCTTCGTACGCAGAGAGTTGAAGAGCCCTTTAGTGATATTCGGACGCGGAATGTCAGAAGGCGAGACGGGCGAAACAGGTGCACCCATGTCCTTTAACCGATCGGCAGATACAGTCCTATTAACAATGTCACTCGATGGACTCGACTCCGATTGTGAAGCCTTCATTCTCGCACGAATGAGGTCGAGGATGCGAGCAGACGGACCCGGGAACAAAGCAGCCATGGTGTTTTGGACGAACTCTTGCATTTTGGGAAGCACAACGACGTCTGTATCCGCCCGCCAGTATATCTCGAGCCATATCTTGACAAAGTTGGAGACTCGTAGTCTGACAGGGAATGCGATAGTCTTCGACCAGAGGGGGAGCTCTTCTTCTGAAAGAGATGCAGGAGGCCAAATGTCGAAACGAGCGATGAGCTCATCGATGATAACTTCCGGAGAAGCGAAGAAACGAAATGTCAGGAAAAAGACATTCGAGAACGAAGCGTCGACAAAAGCATCATGCGGTGTCATCTTCTCGATGAGGACTCGAAGACTAGCACCAACCACCAGGCCTTCGCTGTTGTATGCAATATCCCGGGGATCGCGCTCTGCTCGTACGAAGCCTTGGAAAACATTGTTGGGAGCTGGAGTTGGAGGGGCCGAAGAGGGCACCGAAGGTAAATCACCGTGGAATATCTTGTCTTCCAAAGACGCCCCATTCGTAGTCGACCGACCGCCCTCCCAAGTTGTCGCATCATCGTCGGTTGGCGCAATAGACGGTGTTGTGAGAACCGACTTTGCATCTGCCTTGGGCGAACGCGATAGCACCTCCTCCTCGTCCTCGGTCTCATATTCCTCTCGAGATCGGAGAGACAAAGACTCCGTCCCAACGAATGAAGATGCCGAATCAGCCTCTGGAGTATCGATAAGCACTCGCGGCTGCTGAACGGTGGGCTCTTCCACTTCCGTATCACCCTCATGATCATCAACAGGGCGGCCAGGACTGCCGTATTCGTCGTCCGAATAATCATCGGACTGCGCCTCAATGCTATAAGAGCTCTGATCCCCTTCCTGATACTCGTCCGGCTCTGGTTCTGGCTCTGTATGCGTGGGTAACCGAATGATGAAAGGTCGCTCGCCGTGCGGACGGACCAAACACATTTTGACAGTGGCAACGCAGTCGGAGGCAGTGCGCAGGATGCCTGTGGCAGATTGCAAAGTCAACTGACGCTGGTCCTCCTCGACCTCATCATCCTCCATAGGACTTAGAGCGGTCAAGCGCTTGATGCATCGAACGAGTTCGCTCGTCTCTGTGAAGAGACTTGCTTTCGAAGCATTGAGTGCCGCGACTTTACTTCCGAGTTTGCTCTGCGAGGCTTCGGGATGCGAAGCGATACTTTCGACGATAGTGAGGACCATCCGTACGCGATCGACGATCTCCTTCGCGAGCTTCATCAGATGCCCCTTCGATGTCGAGTGAGCATTGCGAGAATGAGAATGAACATGTCCTATGAAGGCGGCGATAGTGGAAAGAAGACTGTCATGAGTGGATCTGAGGGCTGACAATACTTGTACATTGGTACAGGGACCAGTGGGCAACGGAGGAGTAGGGGGCGAGGAACACGCCGAGGCCGAAGAAGAGCTAGTAGAAACGCTGCTCACAGAAAGTCTGTGGTGTCGACGGTCTATATGCTCTATCGTTGCAGGCGGATCGACTCGAGAACCGTGATTCGTCTGAAAAGGCTTTGGCGGAAGCGGCGGCGTCGATTCGAAAGAATCTAGAGATCGTTGCGGAAAATGTTGGGAGGTCTTCCGCTGAAATATGCGATCAGCGCGAGCTCGATGTAGCTCTCCCGAGCTTCGAGTTCGATTGCGAACCGAGAAACTCGATCGAGTCGAGCCGTTGCGACTGTGTCCAGCGGGAATATGAGCACGTGGAGTGTCGATGATCTGAGAGCTACCCTCCAGACGATCTGAGCCATCATTGTTCCCGTTTGGAGTGAAGTCGGGGGAACCGCCACTGTCCCGGATACGGGCATATTCGACATCACCCACACTGCTCGCGCTGCTACTCGCTGAGGAGCTTCGTAGACTTTCGGTACGCGCTCTGCCTGCAATCGTTCCGGTGCAACTTTCAAAAAGTTGTAAAAATCGCCGGAGGTCTCCGAAAACCAGTCCTGCTGTTCGCAGCATCTCATCCATCTCCTCATCCTGAGCACCCATAGTGTCCCAATCGGAATCATATTCGAAACCGGCGGCTCTTTTTGAGTGTCCAACCAGAGCTGCGAGATCTGACAAGACGGATTTGCGAGCTTGCAGCAACTGAGGATGGCGCAACAGTAAGCGACTATTCCGAGCTAGGCAGCCCGTCTCGCTCAGGACATTGCGGACGCATGAGAGGATACATGCGGCGGAAGGCTGGAAATGGGCAGTGCGTCTACCACGGACTGCAGCTTGGAGCAGGGATAGCCCATGCAGCAACGCTTGGAGTAACGGATGGATGGGATCTGATGAGCCAGATGATGAAAGTGGTGATGACGAAGAGGAGTTGGAAGACATGAATCTGCCAGACGAAGGTTCTGAGGCAGATCTTGAAGATGCCCATGAAGCATTTGACTCCAAGGATGCACGTCCCTGTATGCAGATTCAGATGAGATAGGCAGAGAAGGGGAGGCTTGAATGCTCACAGGCGGTTCTTCTTCCATGAGACGGCCAGTGTCCGTGCTCACGTAATTACTGGGAAACCATCCACGAATGGGTGGGCGACCCGCAACACTCGACCCTTCAAGTTCTCCGTCCCACCACCCAGTGGAATCCTTATTAAATACTCGGATGATCTGCCCTGCGCGAAAGCTCAAACAAGTCGCGTTTCCAGTGACAGGAACAAAGTCGTGCAGAGCAATGACGAACTCGTCCGCCTGTGGCGAATCTGCCGAGTCATGCTCGTCGGAGGAATAGTCGGGCGATGATGAGCGGTGAGGAGAAATAGTGAATTTGGTGTCCAGTGAAGGACGACCATGTCCTAGAGAGGAGGTAGGCATGATGGCGATGCGTAAAATTATCAATGGCGGATGCTTAAAGGCGCTAGGAACCATGTTGTCAGTGGAAACCGATGGCATGGTTAGGGCAGAGAAAAACACACTGGTTGAAACTCTGTATTTACGCAAGAATGAGGGAATTAGAAGTCCAAGCGACCGGAAGTGGGGTGTTGGCGGGTATGGCCAGTAACGATTAGAGGTCGAGACGGAGGACGTAGCCGATGTAATACTGCGGGAAGGTTCCGAGCGGAAGTGGTTACAAATGGTAAAACTGGGTTTCTCGATGAATCCAGAGCGTTGTCGGTGGAGGCGGCGACCAAATTAGATGGAAGATGGAATCGAGCGGTATGGTGCGGCGAAAATGATTTTGTTGATAGGGTCGATGCGACGGGAAAGACCACCAAGAATCTAGGATTGATCCCAACGGGGAGATAGAGGAAGGGCGGCGGTTTTAGAAAGATGGGTATCTCCCTGAATGGTTTAAAGAGCACGGAGGCAGCAGACAGTTTATGAGAGGCGACGAGTAGAAGCACCGTTGACCTTGATTAAGATTGCTATGTGGCCGTAGAGAGAATTCGTCTATTGACGCGTCAGAGCACGTATGACACGTTCGCAACAATTTCAAGCTCACAGAAACTATATGTCAATGGCCGCCGCAGGCGAAGGATGGGATGAAGCTCGTCGCAGGGAGCGGGGAGCGGGAGCAACACGACGAACGTCCTGAGCGGATGTATTTGCCTTCGGCGCGAACCCCCGCTACACAGAACCAAACAAGCACAAACACGCCCTATTCTCATCTTCCAACTCACTGGGTATATTCGTGCTTTATTATGGACATACATTCGCTCTTTGCATTTCGGCTGCTTTTGCCCACTGTTGCCCTCATTCTCAAAATTAGTGTGAATCTCGCTTGATCTATGAATTATCTCTATATCTCTTGTCAGTTATTTTTGCGAAGTTGTTCCTGGCGTCAGGTTGCTTCCAGGCCACACCGAATCTGGCAATGCACAGCCCAACTCCTTATTTCCCTCAATGGTAACATAATGCTCTCGTGAAAACTTCTCATCACCCTCATGGAGGCCTCGTCGTCTGGGTCTCATCTTCTGGATGTCTCTGTGATCCCGAAGACTGTCCAGCTTACCTTGAAAACCCCAGGCGAGCTCTCCGGTAGTTTCACTGTTAAAAACGAGGCCCTCTCTCCCGTTATCTTCCGAATTGTGGTGTTGGATGGCCACATTCGTATTGCAGTAAAGGTTGGTCCTTGCCTTCCTGGACTAGCAACGGCTGCAAGCCAGCGATAAACCATAGCTCTCCTCGTACTCCATCCATCCGGAGGTCGGTCGCATCGAAGCTGGAAAGACGAAAGATATCGCCAGTGAGTTCAAAATTCTTGCAGACTCTTCCTCCCTAACTTCTTCGACAGTCAATGTACCCGAGGATAATCCATTTGCTCCGCACAAGAAAGTCCAGACGGCTGTCCTTGCGATTGATTTTATGGCAGTCACAGAGGCAAATAAGGACCTCTCCACCCGACGCTTGGTACGATTATTGAGAATATCGAGGCAACATTTGAACTGAGTTTGACTCTTAAGTGGCCATTGTTTTCTTCCACCATTGAAGCGCACAAGAAGACTGAGAAGGTCACATGCATCTATGGCCCGAGGGAGTCGGACTCTTCGCGAGAAGCGATTGTTCAAGAGTCCCAGAATGAAGGCGCTGACGAGACCGTGGAAGTCGTTCAGTCAAATATAATAAAGCTGTGTACTGACGTGAACCTCTGTTTTCAGATATTGTCACCTGAGCTATCAGCGACAATTGAGCCGGATACTACGAATTCTCCGATTCAACCCGAAGCAGAATCGTATGAGGAATGGCGCATCAAAGGCGAAGAAGCGGAACGAGACCGGCTTAGGAGGCGAGAAACAATGCGTTCAGAGGCTACTCACGACTCATCGCTGCCTACGTATGTCGAAGAGGTCGGCGGCTATCCTGGCCAAGCAACCCCGGGCCTTTCACTCGATCCATCATTCGCAGAGTATTCCACTCAGAGTCCAAAACACACTTCAGACCCTGGACCTTCACGATTGTACCTCTCAGTCCCAGAAGTGTCGCATCAGGTACATTGATCTCGAACTTCGAAGCCAATCGCTAATTTCTTATGTAGCCTTCGACACCTCCCTATTCGCCTACGAGCTTATCTAACTCGAAGTCATCCTCCCCGATGGAAAGTTCGCTGCATCAGGCATCTCCGGCTGATGACCAAACCTCCTCAGTCTCCGCTCCCGACACGCTCTCCTTACGGTATGTCGACAATTCGTCAACATTGACAATCGACAGCATGGAACATTCGGAAGGTCGAATGTCTCCTACGGCTCTGTCCGAGAACAGCTCCGGTCCCCTTAGTCCAAGCTCAAGGCGTGAGAGTGGATTAGCACGAAGGGATCTACCTTCATCGCGAGCGCTAGACCCCCTTCCTACAGTCGACTCTCAACCCGATACAGAATCCGGCGTCCGCTCATTCGTCGAGCAGGAGCAGGCCCCTGCAGCTACTTTGGCCGAGATTCTGGATGCTTATTGGGATGCTCGACGATCTTTGGATAGACTCGGTGCTCTATTGAACGTGCAGCCGGACGCCATAGGACCTGGACCCCCCGGTACTCGTATACAACGTGTCGTAAGCCAGGACGTAGAAAGCGTACGTGAATCAATCCTTCCAGGACAGTTGCCTGAGGTTCGAGGAAGGGAACCCCCTCTGAAGCTCGAAGAACTGTCGAGGCTCTGGAGTAGTGAACTGCATTTCTCGACAGTCCTAATACTTGCATTTACTATCTTCGAACTTACCTGTCTCTTTCTTTGAATTCTTCTATGTCGTTATACCCCTCGCTATACCAATGTCGTGAGAGTGAATTGCTACTCGAGAAGAACTCGTCATGATTTTTATTTGAATACGTACATGTACAAAACGATGTATATGAGCCAGAGTGAAGCGCAGAATAGGCGCCTGTTTCCTGGCTTTGACTGCATGCATTGGTACCAACGTAAAGATGCCACTAATACTAGTGACTAATTTAGATAGGCTGCGGCATGAGGTGAGTCCAGGTGAGTCTTGACACTTGTTCCCCGCATTTATGACTCGCAATGGTCCCTCCTGAATATATCGGAAGGGTCGCTGATTGCATCACAAGCATTACTACACAGACAGGATATTATAGCGGAGCGTTCTACTTTTACGGGCTTATGATACGAATAATCATTTCACTATTGCAGGAGTATTGGGACTATGGGAGAAGCGGATTGTCGGCGTCTCTTAAGGAGCTGGAAGCGAAAGGGCGATCTGGGGCGAGCGTGAATGACAGAAGCGAACGAGATTATCGAGGTTGGTTTCCGCGAACGGAGATCCTTTCTGGACACAGATGTTTGAGAGGTTTGGGAGGTGGAGCACTGGGCTGTTGAGGACTCGGTTAAGGCTTGAGAAATCGCCGACGAGTTGTAAGGTTTCTACGGATGGATATTCTGGGAAAACGTGATGCCAAAGCGATTCGAGATCTACAAGTTCAAGTGCAGAACGGGCGAAAGTTCGATTATCGGTACGAAGAGTGTTTTCGATGATAAGCTCTTTTGGGCTAACGAGGAGTTGCAATGCAAACGCGGAGAGGATGGTGACTGCGAGTTCGAGGAGGCCTCCATCCGCGTCGGAAACGAACCGGTTGCGAAGGTTGCTCCAATCAGATGAAAAGGAATAGGATGAATCGCCGGATGTGATGAAGAGATGATTCGGTCGAAGTGCTATGTGTAAGGCGTGCGCGGAGACTGTGTCGTGTTCGAGTAATGAGAGTGCTTCGGAGATCGATGATTTGATAACGCCGTACTCGTTCGGAACGACAATTTCGTGGATAGAGAGCCTCTGTAGCTCGGGCATCGTGAAGGAGGACGTGAGATACTTGATCGTGGGCGATTTCATTTTTTTGATCGTCAATGAACGGCAATTCGGAAGGTGGACCTGGACCATAGGTTGATCGGGGATATGGGGCTGAAAATCTACATCAACTCCAATCAAACTGAGCTCCTCGAGATCGTGCAGATCCTCCAGCATCCACAAAAGTTCGTGGACCTTGTTTGGTGTCAGGAGCATTTTCAGCTGACGGAGGGATGGGAAGTGTGACAAGTCGAATTGAGGGTCCGCATAGATGGAAGCTGAGCGGAGGCGTGGAGCATTTGACGCAAAGAGATGGACAATTATATTTCTCGCGTCGGGATGAAGATTAAGGACGAATTCGCTCAAGAGAGGCGCCGGAGTGTTGATCGCGCTGGCGAAGAAGCTGATATCCGCGCCACGCAATGCTCGTTGAGGCAAAGATAACGCTATGTTCAACTCTCTGGTTTTCTCCATGTTCGCTGAGAGAAAATCAGCCCATCCTTTGAGTCTCGATTTGATAGCATTGCATTCTTGCGTGTTCAGGTGGACCGAAAGCGCGGTGCCCTCCGAACGCTCCAAGCGCCATTGGATGACTTTGGCAGGCCACTGGAGATAAACTCGCGACCAAACTTCATGGAAGGGGGGCGAAAAGACGAGAAAGCGGATATATTTGTTGCTGCTGCAGGTCAGGCTTATGCTTGGGCAGTGAAGGAGTACATGGCGTACATGCGACAGAGCAGCCGAGTGTGGGCCAGCCAACGCCTCGCATTTACCAGCGCTTTGGGATCAGCGAAGTAATGTTCGAAAATGAGAGCGTGTACTTCGACAGGGAGTTGAGAAAAGGGCATCTTGGGTGATTCAGTTGATGACTCTACATAGAGTGAAATGGAGGCAAGTTGTGTCAAGCTTCAAGCTTCAAAGCCCGCCGGTGCGCGACGCGGCCGACGACTGGCCGACGCCGTCCAAGTTGTCCAAGCTCAAAGCGCTTTCGAGGAGCAGAGCTTATGATTTCGACCACTTGGGATGGGTTAGAGGACATGGGCAACAATTAATAGTGTGGCGCACAGGTGGGACAGGTGGGACATGGGTACATATCAGGATGGACCGTCGAGATGAGACGTCTACAAAATAAAGAAAATATTCCTTGCGTACAGTATTTTCATCATTTTGACATTGCATGCACTGTGATCTTGAGCGCATTAGAGATATAGCACGTTACTGTTTGAAACCGTCATGCATCAGTATATTCCGCCTAGAATCTAGATCATAATGTCGGGCAAGGATTTTCCCTGGCTGCTACCACCGATCCGCCACCATCGCACATTTTGCTGCACCCTCCGAATCCATCGCCAATGATGGCAGTGGCCTAATGTCTTTGCTGATTGTATGGCTGTACTGTCTGGATATATTTGAACAGGTTGGCGTACCCGCGCGTCGAGACCTGATCAAATGAACGGCCCGCACCCCTGACGACTCCTTCACTCGTGGTCTGTTCAATTCTGGAGAATAAGCCATGTCTGCATCGAGATCATTCGCAGTCTCTGTTGACCCAAGCACCATCACTCTTGGGGATCAATCATCCGGAAGAGCTGCTACGTTTCAGATCAGCAACGAATCGAAGCTGCGCGCTGCATTCCGCGTTCAGGTCCTGGATGGGCAGAGTAGCGGGTCTCTGAAGGTCTGAATCCACATCCCAGCAGTGTATGTGTGGCTCACAGGCTTCGAATCTAGTCTGCCAATATCCAAATTCAGCCTCAGGCGGGAGAAATCGACGCCGGCGATGTCGTGGATATCACAGGTAAGAACGTCGAGCTAGCTTCTCAATGGAACAGTCGCAGTATTCATCATCTACTCAAGTGAGCCTCAAATCTGCATTCAAATTAGTCGAGGGAGAATCTGTGGAGTTCGCCGTGGATGCCATTGCACGGAACGATATCAATAAGAACTTTGATTTGTCGAGCCTCGTGGGTGCACATTTTCTCTATGATGACAGACACCTCTCAAGCTGTGCCACAGTGGTCACTGTTCAGTGTTACGCCAGATCGACATAAGCGATCTGAAACAATCCGATGCATATATTCAGCAAAGACTCCGAGTCCTATCTCCCTCCCAGAACCGGTATGACGCCTTCAAGTTCATACCTTGCTCGCTAGACAATCCATACCAATATCCTTTCCTCTTAGTCGCTGACCCATTCCCAAAGTATTCCAACACCATCCGTCCATCTCTCTGAATTACAAAAACATTCACCTGCGATACCTGGTGGGTTTAATCCTCGCCACCAGTCCTCGCACATCATGTAATAGTGCTGAACAGTCCGTCACGTTAGGTCAAGGCAGCAAGCCGTTAGTTCGTCCGCCGCCGCCGCCGCCACTCCCGAACCGCGCGAAAGATAGTCACTATTCTCCGAATGCGAGCCCATCCCCCTCTTATGTACGTCTGCTTGATAACTGATTTTCTGTCCCTAATTCGATCCCAGGTCGATACTCACGGTACTTCTCACTCGCCTAACCCTCTTCTGATGGGATTTCATGCACCCCCGACAATGCCCTCCACCCTGACTGGAGCTTCTTCGACCAATCCGGCCGGAGGTGACCAACATCCATCACTCTCCAGATTCCGTCATTCTCCCAGCCCATCAATGGGCGAAACTAGACCACGGGCTCCCTCCATCTCTGCCACGACTCCCGCTCCTCGCCCAAGGCAGGAATCCGACCCATCGAATTACGTCGATCTCCCAGAAATACAGGTTTCATCGAATGGAAAGTTGGAAGAAATCATGGCCGCTTACCACGATGCTCGAAGGAGTCTGGATAGACTAGGAGCACTACTTCAAACATTTCCACAGTTTGCTGTGACCATGCCGATCAATGAGAACGGCAGGATCTAGCATGTGTCGATCGTGATCAGAGGGAAGCGAGGTATAAACAACATGCATTCCACGCACCCCGTTGCTCATCCTCCCTTCTGTTTCTTATAGAGAATTGTCCTTGAAGGATGAAGACTTACTGTCCTGGTAGATACGGTTGATGTCACTGTATTACCGTGATGACCTGGATTTCTCTAATATCTCAAATTTTGGGTTTCTTGATCTGGGCTGGAGTGAAGCAACATCAGTATGCTAGTTGCTCCGCAGAAAGGGGATGAACTCCCTGCCGGCGCTGTACGAACAATAATATGAATGTTGCAATGTTATCGAGTGAAGCTATAATATAGTGCTGAAGCATGACCAGTGCTTTCCTCTCAGTTCCTTATGCCGATTTTCGGCCGATTGAGTGGTTTGGCTGTATGTACGCGTTATTTGGATCTATTTACGCGAATCTTCTCGAGTCGAACCGACTGCGAGGCCTCTCCCAGTCGCTGCACGACAATAGTTCGATGGGCTTTGCTCCCTCAGAAAAATCGGTTTGAACATGAAAATCCAGCGGGCTTTTTTGTTCATTTGAATGCGTCGCCTGGGCTCGTGAGTCGTGATTCGTGAATGTTGCTCAATGGCTGAGTTTATTAACCTTGCCTCTTCTTGCAGAGAGACCTGAGACCCACAAGCTTCAGATTCTCACCTGACTTGCCTCCCCGCTTCTCATAAAATAACCCTCTCTCTTGACCCCGAAACAACTACTCCAAAGTGTCCTACGCAGGCGAAAGACAAAGCTTGTTGTCACTGGACGTACAGGATAACCCCAAGCATTTCACCCAGAATGTAGATCAGAGGAGTGCTATGAAGAGCTCTACCGAGGCGCTGTCGCACTGTCACGCACATGTCCGACCTTGGTGTGTCGGCTTGCATCTCATCCGTCACAGGGAACTAATATGTTCGTTCTGCTAGATCGGGTTAAGGGCCAAGCCAAACTTTCCATGGGTTCACCTATACTCTTGCAAGGCGTTTTCTCATATTAGGGTCGTCGATTGGGCGGCCGTCCCTCTTAGCACCATTGTCAACCGATCGGTCCATGGCCACAAGTTCGAGAGGCTAACATCGGCTCTTAGATACTGGAACCAGACCTTTGGTCGGTGAATGGCAGCCTGAATTCTTCCCTTATGCTGATGTGTTGTCCCGAAACAGTGCTGGCATTTTCGCCTTGATTTTCGCGTCGCGTTATATGGTGCGAAGGCGTCAGGCGGAGAAGACAAGCGAACGCAAAGATAATGATTCTCAACAGCGAGCTGGATTTGGGCATCGGCATCGGTCCTGGGGTTGAAGACCTGGAAGAGTAAATGTTGAAAGCGATCTCTCATGTAGGCATCTCCATTCAAGCGTCCGTTATCTCCGAATAATCGGCCTCGTGACTGCAGCCTCCAAGCTCACGTTAGCCGAGTGAGATTCTATGAGCGATAAGATAGCGGTTCTGCTATATTACCCTGCAGTTCGGCTCTTCTTCCGAGCAGCTTCACGGGACACCCACCAGTAATCCCGTTCTCGCTGAGCTGAAGATCGCTGGAAGATGGATGCCAGGACGACGATGGTGGGCAATGCGAAGAAAAGGCGGTGCTTCTCCATAAGAATACGCGGAAGAAAGCTCACGATCCTTGGACGATCTCTGCTTCTGTTTGGCCTGGAACTAGTCGCCAATGCGGTCTGCTGGATTGTTGCCGGTATTTTATTCGGAAGACATGAAGAAACCCGCAGTCTCCTCAGTTTAGCACTCCTTGCCTGGGTATGTACCAATATCCGCAACGAGAAGCTGTTGCTGATACGTTCCTGCAACTCAAGACTATAGGCTTAAGACATGGTACGAGTCAAGAGTCGCGGGTCATTTGAGAGATGGATTAATCAAGCCTAGGCCTTGACGCAGACCACATAAGGTGGTTTACGGCTTCTTACTCGTGAGCTGGCTCTCCTACGTATCTTATGACATTCAGGTGCTCATGGAATTTAGAAGACGTAGTCAATGCTGATGTATAAAAGCGCAATCGACAATGCGACTAGAGGTCTCATTCAACTTGGACAACTTCCCGTCACATGTGGATTATATTTTAGTCTTGGACACAGCACCATCGTCATTGCAGTCAACGTTGCCATTGCTATCTCGACTGATGTGTTCGATCATATCGATGGCGTGGGCTCGGTTGGAGCAATTGTTGGTGCGTTTTTTAGATATTTTATTCAGCGGTCTCCAATTCACGTACTTCTCGTGATCGCTAGGCTCCGCCGTCAGCGGCTCATTTCTTTTCATCATCGGGCTTGCGAATTCCATCATCCTGGCAAAAATACTTCGAAAACGTCGGCAGGTAGGTGATTGCTTGTTCAAATTTCACAGGACGGTTGTTGAGAAATGATTCCCTAGAGAAAGCATCGAATTGCGGAACTAGAACGTCAAGGCCTACCTTACGATTACGAGGAAGAGCAGGATGAGGGGCACAACACGATCATGATGAAGATCTTAGGTCCAGTGACTCGATTTGTAAACCGACCTTGGAAGGTCTGTTAAACCGCTTTTACGTCTGAGACGGTACACCGAAATTGACGCGGCTTGCAAGATGTATATTGTGGGGGTCTTGTTTGGTAAGTCTCAATGAATCAGGACAATTAATTCGACATTAATTATCTTTAGGCTTTGGGTTCGACACCGCGTCTTCGATCGCCTTGCTGGCTGTCTCGGTCATCGCTAAGCGAGGTGCGGATGGGAAAGGCGTTCCAGCATCATATGTGGTCATTCTACCTGTAAGGAAGCTAGCCAATCCCAAACTATATTTGCTGATCATTATGTCTTCGATAGCTCTTGTTTACTGCTGGAATGTCGCTCGTGGATTCGACGGACTCGATATTAATGCTCTACTCCTATGCTGGGTTTCCGGAGCCCGGCTGGAACCTACTGGAGAAGCCGTCAGAAGATCCAACATCGCTTCCTCAAGCTTCTGCTAATAGTCAAGACACTACTGCAGCCCTGGTCGTTCCCGCTCACACAATTACCGACGCGCCGATGACAAATGAAGCATCTGACGCGAGTTCCGTAGAGGACAAGAACGAGAGGAGAAGGTCGATCAACGTCAAGAGACATACTATGTCTGACTTGAGCGTCTTCTTGACGCTCGTGAGCATTTTGGTGGCTTTCAGGTTCGAGGAGCCTATGCAATTAGATTTCGCCACTTCTGACTGGCATTATTTCTTAGTGTTTCCTTAATTGTCATCATGGGCTTGATCGGCGATAATTGTGGGCCGTGTCAAGAGGCAGCTAATGATCCCAATGGAGGCGGTCTCGCGGGACGTTGGTGGAGAGGATGGGCGAAGGTAGATCATCATGCACACCTTCCTCGAATTTCACTCATTTGAGATACAGGCTAATGATGACAGTGGTTTCATAGGTGCTGCCATTGTTGGAGGGTTTGCCACCATCTTTTTTGGGTGGTTTGGTGCTCGTTGGATCTCGAGAAAATGGAAGGGACGGCGATCAGAATCTGCGCCATGATACTGAATGTGGGTAAGGTAGCTCTTGCGGTAGCTAAACATGCGACTCGATGTACGCTTTTCACGTTTTGATCAAGAGCGAAGGATGTAAAAAGGTTTATGGGCTACAGCAATAATTAAGCATCGCGTGATATACATTACGGGTTACACCAGTTTGAAACTTCTATAAGGACAGTACGAGCATTATCCGCCGTCAGGCTTGACTGTCATACGTCAGATATTTCTTTGCCGGCGAGAAAGTGAGACTCACTCATTAAGGCACTCATCAGCAACAACGGCTCACAATCGGCGCACGGAACTGCAAGAAAATATTCAAAACCTGCAATGTAGTGCGTCGGAAACTGGCGTACCACCATATCAATCATCGTCCATCATTTTCTGCCTTTTGGTCGTCCTTCTGGGAATGACCTCCGGTTCTTCCGCACTTCCCGTGCTAAGAGCTCGTTTACTAGCCCTCTTCTTCCGCTGCCACTCTCGATCCCGTTCTCGCTTTAGTTGATTAGGCGTCATCTCTTGACTTTTCGGTGCAGGTGGCAGATGTACAGTAACGATTCCGCCGCTCCCGGCTGATCCTCCTGGATATTTATTGAGGTCAGCCTCAGACTCTTCGGCTTCGCCGTGTAGCTCTAGAGACTGTATATTACTTGTTAAAAATTCTTACTGAATAGTAGGAGTGACGATACGTACCTTCGTATATGTCAAGCTACTGTTGCTGAACATCCGATCCGCTTCCCCAATCTCATATCTTCGCTTCCCTGGGCCTTGACTCTTCAAATATCCCTCAAACCCCTGAATAATATTCCCGCCATGGTTCGAGGTCTCCATGAGATATGTGCCTTCAAAGTTATAAATTTGAGCCTCCAATTCGGCCTATTGACCCCTGTCAGTCATGCAGTCAATTGAGCTCGTACGGTTCCTGCTCACGAGTTGTTTGTCAGCAGCTCGTTTCTTTATGAGTGCTTGGACGAGCTCGTTTTTGGCTGTTTCATACTGAGCACGAGCCTCGGCATCCGTTTCAGCCATGGTTGCAGCAGCGAGCTCTTCAATGGCATCCGGGGAGAGACGGAGATATCGGTGAGTTATGACCAGGCGAAGGTTTCACTTTTTGGTGACGCACTGCGCCAGTGCGCCTCGTCGATGAACGTATTGCGGCTCGACGACGCACGAATCTCAGTTGCGTGCAATTCATGATAATGAACGAGGAATCTATATTCTCGTGAGTCGCTCCCCTCGTCAGGATATCGATTTATTTTCTTAACACATCATTAAGATCAACTTTGTATCGACTTTCACTCCAGGCTCACCTCTTTTTCCGTACCATCGTCCCGGAGCCACAGCATAGACGACCAATCACTCTCAGCAATGCCTATATTCTCACCCTACCTTTCTATCCGATGCTCTTGATGGGCTACCTCGCCCGACGGCCTAATACCTATCTGCTACGATTATGTTTGGCGCCTCTAATCATATGGATAATCATCAAGACCTACTATTCCCATTACTGGGTGCAGCCGTCTTTGAATGTATACAACTGGGGAATGGGTGAGTGCACACTATGCAAGGCCAGATTATGAGCTCGATTATCGCGGCGTTTAGGTCTCCTGGCTCTTGCAATGACAGCCCGAGCCATAGAATTCGCATATCTTCCACAAGGGATTTTGAAACGAGGAGAAGTTCGCCCGGGTGAGATGCTGACGCCTGCTGTCTCGCGCAAACAAGGCGTTCATGCACCTGGAGACGGCAGCTCGCTGAAACGACCCGCCTCTGGCCTCTTTCCCTTGTGGTTTCAAGATTCTATGGAAGTTCTATGTGCGATGAGAGGCATGGGATGGCAATTCGGAGAAGGACTTCATGTCCCGGAGCAGACCCGACCTATCGAGCGCGCTGCCTATTTGAAAGCCACTCTGCGTTCCTGGACCATCAATTATATCGCATTGGATCTTCTCGAGTCCTTCATCAAATTGACGCCAAATTTGCACTCCCCTTCCGGCGGGTCTATCTTTCTGCACACGCTCTCCCCGCTTCCCCGATATATGGTCTCAACTTCGATCCAATTCGCGACAGGCATCGCCTTCATCACGGGCTTTGGAATGGTCTATGATCTTCTGACCCTGTTTTGCGTCGGTCTCTTGATGCACTCTCCAACATCATGGCCTCCACTGTTCGACAAACCATGGGCAACCACCTCACTTCACGACTTTTGGGCAAAGCGGTGGCACCAGATCCTTCGCCAAACCTTTCTTGTATTCGGCGGATTTCCCGGAAAACGAATCGCAGGTGATGCCGGCTTGGTCATTGGCACCTTTCTCGCCAGCGGACTGTTCCATGATCTTTCGATGTATTGCATGGGTCAGGGGACCAGTTGGGTCGTGGTCCTCTTTTTCTTATCGCAAGCTTTTGGGATGATATCCGAGAGAATGTGGAGGAAGATCACAGGGAAGCGTGTTGGTGGATGGCCGGGACGTGTGTGGACGTATCTCTGTGTTGTGGGATTGGGTCAGCCATGCAGTACGTTTCCATCCCCGTTCATAACGGTTCAGCCTCTCATGCATACCTAGTTGATACATGGCACCGACGAGGATTGGGCGGCGGCCTTGTCATTCCGCCTATGCTGAGTCCTACTCGTCGCATCTTCTTCCCACTCTTCCAGCGCATTTTCGAAACGGTCCGTAAATCATAAGCAGCGTAATTCCTTTCATGAAAGTTCCCGCGTATAATGAATTTGATGGGTGACACCCTCACTGTGCGCGATTCGATACATGCTTGCAACCCGACCTGTGCGAAATACCGATCACAGTACATACTCGGATTATATGGCAGTCAATGGACAAAGATGCCTCAGCGCGCCCCTGTTCTAGTGTGTCACACGAAACTTGCTCGAATCGGGATTCAGGCTACCCTAGTCTACAAAATGAGTACATACAGATACAGTCCAGTCAGCAGATGATCTATCGCTGTGCTTGATATCTAGTCCTTGTGAATCTCGATGCCGGGTGGTGCACCCAAAGCTAAACTGGCGTCAGCAAGGTCGCAATTAGATGAACTCAATAGACTCACCTTCTTTGATACCCCCATAAATTAAGAACTGGCCAGATACCAGTCCAGCAGTCATAACCTATCGACCAAATAAGTTTTTGAAGGACACTCAAATATTCATAAATGAAACTTACCATGCGTGGTCCAAGTCCGGCGAAGAGACCTTTGAATCCAGCCTCTTTGGCTAAAGTATATAATCGGGATGCCATCGGCCCACCGGGTCCGTGGCCCTTGTTAATCTAAAGAGAATCCTTAGTTAAACCGAATGAGCTTAAGATGCGGGAAAGATATACCTGGCTCAACAGAGTGTCGGCGGGCTATTGAAGAGGTTAACGCTTGTCGCATTCGGTCACCCCGGGACATACATGTGAGAGAATGGCTGCAGCGAAACCTGCAATTATGCCACTTCCAAGCGAGATGCTGAACTTGGAGACACCACTCAAATTCGCCCGGGTCTCTTCGGTCATGGACCTGTTCGCTAGCTCGTGGCAAAATTCGTTGACAGTAAACCTGGGCGCATGCTGAGTTTCTTCGGAACCTTCATGACAATATTTGATGATACGTACTGTCCGATTGCGTATGGTATCTGTCTGAAAACGAGAGTCGGTCAGCTGCCTACTTCGGGGTCGAGCACACTTACTTGCACAGAATGGGCAAAAACCCAGCATACATGTCGCGCAGTCCGCCTTCACGAGCCAGGCGAGTAAATCCAGTAACTAATCCGGTGGCATACGTTCGGTCAGAGACAAGTCGGATACGCGTAGCTTCAAGAGGAGTAAGGAGAATATCCGCAAAAAACCTAGCATATATGCATCAGCGATCTATTCGGTATAGGGTATTTGAGATACTGACTCTCCGACACTGGCAGCTCCTAGATAGATGGCAGTTCTATACTGAACAGCCACCTCTTGACTTCCGGCAATCTCTACAAATTTCTTCTTCCAAAATTCGTAACCGGCGAACTTGCCACCACCTTGAACAAGATAGCCCACAGCGGTCGGTCCGAATCCAGTCATGAGCCCCTTGGGTCCCTCAGCTGCGATAATCTTTCGTCCTCCAGACAGCAATGAATGGCGGGCCAGTTCGGGGTCGACTTGTATACGCGTCTTGACCACATCGAGCGCTATAATGAGTCGGCAAGAACGAAAACATATCAAGATGTTGGACTCGTTGAGGGATAAAACAACATACGGGTCATAGCGCCATGTGTGATCCTGATACGTTCAAGTAAATATTTGGTAAGAACAACACTGAGTGCGCGACGTACGTAGCACAGAGAGCCCCGGCGGTGAAAAATGCAGAATAATCACGCAATGTGAAGTTGGGAACGAGTGGAGAGGTAACCACAGTTCCTCCTCGAGGCTTGCTATCCGACTTGTCGCTCGCCATGCCAGTCAACGGCGGGGGTGCAGGAAATGGTTGGAAGCAGACGCTATCGCGGTGACATCATATAGCAGGGGCGACCGATACCGCGATGACCGACTGAAACCGCCTGCAACGGGCCGCACGTCCGAGCAACACTCCCTGCCTTGTTTTGGTGTCGCACCGCCCTTGAGGTTGAAATTTGAAGTGTTGGTCAATTGGTCTGGTTGAAGGACGCGAGATTAGCGTCGACGTCGTCAATCGGAGCTCAAGCATTTTCTTTCGCGAAATTCTCGGTTGGCCAATATTTATCAATACGCTAAAGGATACAGCTCGAAATTTTCAAATATGCTCTCATTCGTCGCCTTGATATTCTATAAGCGCCGCAACATGGTTTTGAACTTGTCTTCAGCCGAAACGTTCAGTGTAACAAACGCTGTCCATGCTGATTCCATGAATTGTGGTTTCCAGTGACCGATGGAGGCCGTCGATGTGCGCTTCTTTCCTACACAATGCGTAAGGAACGTCCAAGTACCCCGACCGGAGTGTTCGCTACGCAACAGCAAATCTATCCCATCCCAGAGGAACGGACCAACATCGCCACATACGCTCAATCACTCGTCTCTTCTCAGCCCTTGTAAGGCTAGGATCTTCCAAGTCGCAAATGTCCTCGAGGAATCCATCGCGGAGACGAGAACGTTTCGGAAGGGATTTTTCTGCGTACGAACGCAATGTTGATACGGAGAGAATGATCAGGCCATTGGTCAATGGAGGAAGAACATCGTTCTCGGAAGCCTTCGAAGTCGCAAGGAGCGTTTCATGATCGGCCATGTCGGAATTCTTCCCATCGATATATTGCGGTGCATTCAGGAGACGCTCGACGCGCCTAGGTCAAGACTCAGTATCACTATCTGACTTGAATGATGACCAAATACCTCATTGAATTCCAAACGAGAGATCGAGCTCGCTTTCCTCCGATTTTCCCTCCGTCCCTTCCCCCGGACCATAAACTTCGCAACCAGCTAGACGCAGCATAGAGGATAGCGAGCGAAGGAGCTACACCGACGAAGGCAAAGGTCAATTCTTGAGATTTCAACAACTTGTCTATGCCGGACATCGCGAGGTCAACATCAACCTGCTCAAAATGAGTCTCTAAATCGGATCTTGGCGCAGGTATCTCTCACCTTGACCTTCTGTACTTGTATCAGCAGAGTGCGGACTAAACTTCCGGCGATCACATTTTTGATGGGGCTTTTGATGTCATCTTCGTATAGCTTGAGCACAGGGGTAAGGTCGCCCAGCTTGATTTGTTTCGAGAGTTCTTCTAATTGCTCAGAGCTGTAGTTCAGTTTTTCGGCGCTCAAAGAAAGAGCCATGCGTTCTAAAGACTGTCAAGTTTGTCACTCGATGTGATCGCTATTGTCAGATAATCACTCACCTCCATGTCTGCCTTCATACCATCTTGGCTAATAATCCGCGGCCCATCACCTCCTCCACTCCTTACGGTATCGAGAATCTCTCTGATAGGAGACATTACATAGCCTGTCCAGAAACCTTCCACGGTCTCTTGAGCGTTCTTCAGGGTTTCGAATATGCTATCACGCGAATTATAGATCATGCGAAACATGAGCAGCGCGATAGGGGGTCCAAGTAAAATACGCGGCCAAGTTCGAGTGAGAAACGATGGCCGTCCGAACTCGCTGAGCGTTGCGGAATGCTGCGATCTCGAAAAGGGTAGACTTTGAAAGGCGAGGTTCCACACTTCGGGCAGAGCGTGGTGAGTATCCTCGACCGTAAGGATCGATTCGCCTTTAGTGGTGATACTGGCCACTTTCGAAGCAAAGCCACGTAACGATTTCTCTGCTTCGGGCCCGCTGGGGCCGATAGCTTCGTACAGAGCGCCCCTTATAGTCGTCAACTCGCCCAACATCTCTGCTCTAGAATTCCGCGTTTTCTCAAGTTCTTGTCGTTTGAACCGACATTCTTGCCAAGCGAGCTCTAGGGGCGACGTGAATAGATTATGATGCTGAGATTTGAGATGAGGGAATAATGTTGTAGATAACGCGGAAGGGTTGAGTGTCCCAGGTGCAGACAAGAGGTTTCGAATGGAAGATGGGGTGAAGTAGCGCAGTTGCAGTGGCAAGTTCCTTTCTCTAAGAACGTCAATCGTCTTCAATACAAGGCGATGTATTCGGATAGGAAAGGCTAGTTTTCTGTGAGATGTAGGAATTTGAGAAACCAAGGATGTGACCTACTCTGAACCAGATACCCTGCTGTACGCAGTGAGGACCTTTCGATATCTGACCACCAGTTGACCTCGTCATCCAATTCGCGAGCTTGTTTCAAGCATTCTTCCATTGCTTCTGCGTAGATTCCCACCAAGACTCGTTTGGCCACTGCGAGTTGCAAGGAGTCTAGCTGCACGTCACCATTCTGAGTGAAGGATTCGTGTGGCTCGACGTCGTCCAACGTGTGGATTGCTGAATGAACGTTTTTGGTCTCCAGCGAGTTTGTCAAATTCACGAGCACCGTCCGCCATTTATCGTACTTGGGCAATGCCTCGCCCGTTGGAACAGCTTCGTCGTCAAAAGAGACAGGACTACGGGACAGCAAGGGTCTCGTATGATTGAGCGTGAAGGACGACAGAGACATGGTCTGAAAGGTGGATGAAGTAGGGGCGACTTGACATCATGAAAAGCACTACTGAGCCGTGGGAAACGAATTCCAACTTGGTCGTCTGGACCTATCATGACGATCATTTGACGATCTCAGGAGGCAGTCCTTGAATTTCTTAGGCAACCATCAACACGATTTACTGGTACTTTTCAGCTCTTTTTATGTCTCTCGAAAGGCTACCCAACTCTTGCGATTTTCTGGCAATTTTTTGCGTCGCATGGAAAATCGCCGTTTCAGTTCTGAAAGCCGAAGGGAATCTCGTCCGAGTCAATGGCTCACGAATTTGCTTGCCTCAAGAAGTCCTCTGAATGTTGGTTTTTTATTGAATATACTGCTCTCCTTGGAGAAAGATGCCGGCGCTATTTCGTTGATCGGGCCCTAAGATCATCAGCGCTCACTGGCAGCTTTTCTAAATCATCATCTATCCGACCGTTGTTCCCATCAAGCTCGGCCTTTCCTGATGGATAGATTCACTCACTTGATACCTCGTGCGCACGTTGGCTAACTCTCATCACAACCCCAAGCTGGACTTGGACGAACATCGGGGAGAGCAAGGAAACCCCTGTTGTGCTTGAAGCACTGAGAGCTGGCTAGGATGTATATTTCGGCGGGATCGAACGCTGTGTTATCTCAATACCAGGACATTGGTGTGTTAATATCCATGCTCTACTACTCGTAACGCTGGCTCATGTTTTGGGTAGACTTCTCGGGCGACGAAAATCTCGTGCAAGGCTCACAACCATTGCTTGTTCTCTACCTCGTCTTTCAAATCAGCGATCAAATCCTCTTGCCAGTATTAATAGGCACTCTGGTATTCTCCAACGGGGTAAAGCGACATCCGACGCTCATCAACCTCTGTATCACCTGGTTGATAGCAGGAGTAGTCGGTAGCTTGCTGTGAGACTTTCCTATCACGCTTCGGTACTCTTTTTCATCACCCTGTTAGATTTTATGCGGGTCATCAAACTGGTCCCGAACCTCCCCCAGACCTCTGCATCATACAAGCCTCCTTAATCTACGCCCTTACGCCCATGACATCCACTTCAATCCTTTGTCTTGTATTTCAAGCTTGGGCTTCCATAACCAACTTTCGGTTTGGTGAAAATCACCCTATCATCCGATCAGCAACGGTTGGTTTCTATTATCTTCTGAAGATTGTGGCTCACTAAGTAATGCCCCAGCTTCTGATCTTGCCCTACGTGTCTTTCATAGCATTTGGGACGGCAACTCTTATATTGGCTAGCACTCATACTGGTCCGGTAAATCGCAATCGCAAGTTCTTCTATTGTAGTCTGGATAATAAGACCTTGTGAGAGCCATTTCTTTAGTGCGCCTCCTCACCCAATGCTGAATGACAGAGTTCAGCGGTTACTCCATCGCAGTCTTTTGTGGCATTATTTTGACTGCCACTTTCATCATGGAAGGCGAGTACACGTCTCAATAAGAAGCGTAGTTTACGCTCATGAATGATCTCTTCCAGCTTGGATCGCTGCGACCTATTACAAGAATTGGCGCACCCTCAAAAGCTCTGCCCAAGGGCAACACACCCTACGCCTCCTTATGCTCGGATTTTGGATTTTCACCGCCTTGAGGTTTGTCTTGTGCATTTCTGAATGATAAATCACGGATGCTCAAAATCTAAGCAGCTTGAGTGGGCTCTCTTTCGTGCGGCCAAGATCTCCCGTTCCCGATCTACTTATCTCTTCCAGTGAGCATCACTAACCCAAGTCGGCAAACCTTCTCTCAATATTCCTGCAGTCGGAATCGTTGTTTTTTCGTTCTTCGGCAGTCAAAGTGAAGTTCTTCGAAGCTGGAAGTCTGTCTTTTCTCGCCGACCCAAGGACTTAGTTAACGTTAAAAACGCGAAATTCCCGAGAGTGGATCTATTAGCTAGTCAGGGAAACCTTGTTCGAAACGCTGAAGATGACGTGTGACGATGTCGCCGCTCTGTAGACCTTGCCTGACCTTATCTGTCTTTCTGAGGTAGCCCGCCATAATAGTATGTTATTAAATGAGATATACAAAGTCGGATGTCAAGAAACCTCCAATAGAAGATGTCGAAGACACCCCGCATAATAGGCCAGCAAATCAGAAAGCTCCTCCCGAACCTCCTACGATAAGACCTTTGAAAAGCTGTATCAGATGCAAGGTCTGGCAACATATATGTTCACTTACGGCGAGGAGGACAATGCATATGACGATGGCGACTACTATCATGAGACACGCAGCTCTCTTGCCTGCCTTGCGCTGATAATCATGAGCTGTGTGAAGCTCCTCAGCGGCGCTGGACGTGTCCACCGCGACACTCGAGATATTTGACTCGATATTGTCAATCATGGTCCCTTGCTCGCCGACTATCGTTCCGAGATCTCGGAAGATCTCCGAAAGCTCGTGGATGCCAGATTCGATTTCTCGAATTTCTACTTCCCGTTCCTGGATAAGCATTTCTTGGTGTGCGAGTTCGGCCGGGGACAGTCGTCTAGAAATTATGATGAGCGGAGAATGGTACAAGTTCATAGACGCACTGTTGTAAGACTAGCGATTGTCGCTCTTCAGGCGAGGATGCAGTGTCCTGCTGTCCTCTATAGCAGCGCACAATTAGTATCACCTCCGAAGCACGCTGCCAACTACGTACCGTTCTTGTTCCTCTTCAACGGCAACCTTTGCCCCGTCCACTGCGTTTCTTTGCTTCTCCGCGCTGACCTGCTGCGCTCGTTGGAATGCCACTAGCGATAACTGGAAATCGTGGGAGGTCTTCTGACTGGAATTCTTGAATTGGGGCTGTCCAAGTCATAATGAGATCATTTACGAGAGAGCGAAGTCTCCAAGCCCACCAATGAAGTCTGAAGAGCAGCCAGTTTCTTGAGGTCTTCGGTGCCACGCTTCGCCATATCTCTTGTTGTCTCCGTCAAGGAATGCCTGGTTGAATCCTCTAACCCTCGAACGTGAGAATGTTGTTCATGAGCACTCACAAGGCCGTTCTGACATTGCCAGTATCGCGAGCTGTACCGAGCTGATCCACAAGCTTCAGGATTCCCTGGACGTTGGCATTTATCTTGAAGACCTGGAGAGAAAGCGATTGCTGCAGCGCCTGGAAGGTAGCTTCCTGGGGCGAAGCTGGTACGCCTGAGGTACTATTTGTTCTTCGGGGGAGGCCAGCTTCAATGTCAGCGAAACTCATGATTTGCACGCAGTGACGAGGGAATGAAGTCGCAGCGACGGAGGCTGATCTCAGCGCCCCGAGTGATTACGTAACATAATTTCGTCGCATGAACTTCCACTTGCCCTCCTTCCAAACTCTCTGAGAGGACAAGCCTACTTGCTGAATTCACGTCAAATCTCAGACTGTGCATAAATGTCGATCGAAACTCTTCCTACAGAGATACTGTTGAAAATCGCCAGAGAATATGTTAGCGATTGCGAGTCGACTGGGACAACGACGAGTGCGAAGAAGAGACTTGATGCGATATTGTTCTTGTGCTCGATGTGGGTGATCATTGCTCTAGTGCGACCGTATGTATTGCTGAGATACGACTTCCTAGAATCCCACGATTTCGCCTCGTCATGCGCGAATCTATGGAGTTTTGGGCCACTGTGCACCTCTCTTGGCCGGAAGCGATCGTCAATCACTTTTTGGAGATCTCAGAGGAAAACCCGAAGTATCTGGTGCTAGATACCAACGAGGGCGGCCGGGACAATATGGAGGAAAAATATGCGCGATGGGCAACAGCTCTTACCAGCACAATTCCGAACACTAGAAAACTCATTGTCCGCATTCACAATGGCCACGGCGACTCCAGACTTGCTACAGCACTAACGACGGCCGCACCAAATCTCGAAACATTCATTCTCAACCTCGGCAAAAATGTTCAAGCGATAGACAATTTGTTTTCGTACGCAGCTCCAAGACTTTCGACGATCTCACTGTACACAACCCTTCGCGTCGATCTGGCCAGATTCCCTTCCCTTCGTCATGTTACCATGCATGTTGGGACTCGGAATTACCGCACTCTACTCTCAACTCTAGAACCGCTGTCTCAGATTGTATCTCTCGTCCTCATTGGAACCGAGAACGCGGCGAGGATCAGAATCAGTCCCGCACCACAGCCAATTTCACTTGAATCATGCTCCACACTCACTATACGCAATATGGAAGCGAACCGAGCAGATTATCTACGCAGCAGAATTGGATTGCCAGACTCTCACGTCTTTCAATTTTGGCCAGCAACATGAGCATACACTGCCTCAGCTGCAAACGTGCAATTGTTACCATCGATCTCGACCCAGTTCTTCTCAATCATCAAGCAGCGTCATGGTCTGCGATCGAAGAGTCATACATTATGCAGCGAGATCACTTTGATCATATTCAGTTCAATCATTTTCCGAGGGCAACTCTGATCATGTCCTGTCTTCCAGTGTAGTGTTTAATCTTCTATTCATGTTCATCCGCTAAAGTTGTTTTTCTAGTTGTGTCCCATCGTTTTGTGCCCTGTCCTCGACCAACGTCATGCTACCAAACCTGCTTATCATAGATTTCTTTGTCTCGCCTCTTTAGAGATGTTGAGTGGTCATACCGAGGTCCCAGTGGACACTGCTTGTGAAACTTGTCATATTACTAGTAATTAGTCTGCGTATGAAGCAATAGGTCCTGCAGTTGCACTCCCGGTGTGAGACCAATAAACGTTTCAGGAGCTCAGCCAAGTCGAATCCGTCTCCTAACGAGTCCCAACTGCCGAGTCGACGCCTGACCAATATGACGGCTATGGATCACTAAGTGCAAGACTCATCAAAAGGGCCAGGTGATGTCACGAGAAGCTTTTCGGTGAAACGTTGAATGTCATCTATAAGCTGGTTTGGCCTATTGAAGTAGATAGATGAGCTTCGAGAGGGCGCATGATGGAAAGCATACGCCACCAACCTCTCCCAGGCTGCAAAATGTCCCCCGCTTTTATGACGTTTGTAGAATATGACAGGCCCCACCATTTCAGCCCAACTGCAATATGTTCAGTGCTCGCTCGGAGACTTCAATGAGTACGATGGCTTACTCGTGCGGAGGAACGAAGAGCTCTTTGGGGAATACGCTGACGCCCATAGGCACTGGCGACCATGTTTTGAGGCAATATGTCCTCCAATCTGTAACGCGAACAGATTCCTTATAGTATCGCACTGACCCCACAGGACCTGGGATCCAATACAGCATCACCCATGTCAGGATCTCATCGTTCGTCCACGGATAGTCATCCGTCCATCCGTGTAACTTCTCGTACATCCAGCCGAGTAGACCCACAGGACTATCTAGCTTAGATGATCAGTCAAATTCAAAATTAGAGAACGAAATAACCAGACCAGTCAATCCATAAGCCAAAGTCTAAAAGAGAAAAATCGCACAATAAGCTTAATTGATGACAGGACGACGAGTGTATCCTTACCTGTGGTTTCCTTGATTGCAACTCCAAATATCCAGTTTCTTCGTCCACGAACTGTTGTACGTTTTTCAAAGGCTCAAGTTCCTCAGCCGAGTACCAGATCGGCCAGCCGACTGCCAGACCGAGGAATCCGACGATTAGTTTGAACAGCTTGAAGGGGCTGCGCAAGGGCGTCGGTGGATGTGTGACGAACATGTTGGTGTGTACGCCCTTGCAACGTTCCGGGTGCCAAATTGCGAGCCCGCGGATTAGCATGGCTCCCCTATGAGAAAGTGTTAAATTGAGTTCACTGAACCCGATACTTGCATCTCACCAATCACCTCCTTGCGCGATGTAGGATTTGTAACGGAGTTTGTTCATCAGTTCATTGAACATATACGCAGTCACCTTGAGATCCAAGCCTGGCTTCGTGGAGGCTTCAGAGAAGCAATATCCAGGTAAACTGAGACATAAGTAACATTAGGAGCACTGGCAAGTGGGCATGGTAGAGCTGAACGTACGACGGCGCGACGACATGGAACGCGGGATCCTGCGCATTTGTGGGTTCAACGAGTTGAGCAATGATCTTCGAGACCTTGAAGGACATCAGGTACGCCGTGGATCAGAGTCGGATTAGAAACCTCCAAGAAATTTCCCGGCCACCCTACAGCATCGTGATAACTTCAGAAAATGTCGGGTCCAAAGTTGCGTAGGACTGTACCGTGTATGAAAAGGAGAGGAATCGCGTCCATACGCGAAGATCTTCTGTGCACAAAATGCACCTTCAGCCTCCCATGATCTTCACCTCCACTATCGACCTCTGTGACAAACTGAGGAAGCTGAGCGTTGATCTCGCTTTCAATTTTGCGCCAGTCGAATGTGGTCCTCCAGTGATGCACGAGCTCTCTGACTTTCTAGCACGGGTTTTAGCACACCAGATAAATTCAAAGCAAGACTGTCGAGAGACCTACTTGTTCAGGAGTCCCGTATGACCATTCTTGTCCAGGCGAAAGGGCCAGTTCGACTGGAAACCGTGCCATGGACAGGCGCGTCTGCAAGTCTTCTAGTTGGCTGTCTGGAACATTGATCACGAACGGCTCGATGGCGCTTGACATGATGGTTCAACGGATAGCAGTGAGCACTCTCGAACGTTCAGGCCGTTCACGGCGTTCAGGATCAAGTTCAGGTTCTGAGGCGGGTCCATGAAAGGTACGATTTAGCGCTGGCGATGGGCTATAACGGCCGACAAATATTCTTAAGTTCGAAGAAAATACTAGTATTGTCACTGGAAAAAAAATCTTATTCGGATCTGTGATCTGTATATTTCTAAGACTGAGATGCATGGACAAGGCAAAGAACTACGGATTTATGACTATCAGAACGAAATCAGAACATAAGCTTATGGCCCTCAGGCCGACAGACAGTCGTATGATAGCGCATACGAATTTCGGTTGGAAACGATAGAGCGCGACGTCTGTCCGATTTATCCTGGCTGAAAGAGAGAGAGAGAGGTTCAAAGATCCGCTCCTGATGTCTCTAAAGGAGCTTCTTGACCAAGGCGGTAGGTTTGTTTCCAGCGGTCGTCGATCTTATCCATCAGCTCATACGGGAGTTCATGAGACTCGCCAAAATCAAGGAGTAACGATAAGGCGTTCTTATAAGTAGCGAGCGATGCCCCTTGTTCGATAACATTCATCCACCAGTTGACGATAGTATCTTCGATTTCTTGTTGGAACTTGCTCCTGAAATCGGGCTCTAAGATGATGAGAAGGTTCCTTGTTGCTCGAACGGTGGTCGCGAGATGATTCATCGGCACTTGAGATATTCGTAGAATATGGGAGATCCACTGTCGCATCCGATGATGCAACCAGTCTTTGTCAATTTGCTTATCTTGAGCCAGCTGAATTATGGCGGACCACGAATCTTCGGCAGAGGGAGGGAAAGTGGGTTCTGACGGCATGCATTTGAGTTTATCGAGAATCTTCTCAATGAACTCTCGCTTGTACTGAGGTTTGATCGATAAGCCTTGTACCGCGTGAACGTTATCCATAGCCCATATCAGTTCGCCGTCCGGAGTCAAATCTGGGTTGACGGGGGCGTCGTTCAAATCCATGGAAGGAGTCGCATGATCGGTATTTTGGGGTTCCGGAGGTGTTGTCGTGGAGTCGTCAGGAAGGGGAACATGTCCCTCGGTTACTGTTGCAGCGTTAGCAGAATTGCTGGGCGGATCTAGAGGCGCTGCAGGCATAGAAAGCCTTGACGTCGTGGATCCAGCTAGGTGTAGCGTTAACGGCTGCTTGTTCACAATGGCTAGATGACATGTAGTCTTACCGTCTTCTAAGCTAGAGTCATTTCGACGCGTGCAGTGTAGGAGAATGGCCGTGTCCTTGGTGTCGGTAGCGCCGGGATCAACCTTCAATTTTGCCGAAGATTCTGAACCAAATAAGGTAAATACGTAGTGAAGGTCAATCCAGAAATAATGCCCGCACCGAGAATCAATCCGTCTTCAAATTTCTTAGGAAAGGCTGTCGGAGAAACTCGGTTGAGATCGATGTGTAGCTGGCAGACAAGGTGTTACCTTTTCGTCTTTTCCGGTCCTGCTCCAGTGCTCGTAGGCGGAGAATCTCATCGTAGAACTGGCTGCGCTCTGTGGATGCCTTTGGACGTGACATAGGTGCCGTCGCTTTTTGCACATTCGAACACGTCGAGTCTAAAGTCCCGATCAGAAAGGATGACTAAACAGCAAGAGATGCCGGGAGGCGGGGAAGGCGGACAAGCAGAGTACAGCTTGGCGACTTACATCGACGCATTTCAGCGCAGGTGGCACAAGCATCACCCTCTAGACTTCCAACATCTTTCCTGGAAGCAAGACTAGGAATACTCAGCATCTCGTCCGGAACTAATGGGGAAAACACGACAGGCTAACGAATCGGCCGCCTGTGAGGTTTCAAAACGACACTCACTTATGACATTTGTGGCAACGCCGCTTCGTCAGGTGAGACTTTTTACCACCTTTATCTTCGGGAAGTCGTTGCCTCATGGATGGATGGAAGAGCAAAGCTCTGGTCGAAGAGTTATTCTTGATGGTGTTTGTTGCGTTGCGAAAGAATGACGCAAAGTGGAATCTTCGTGGCACTGAGGCCAGGGACGAATGTCAATGTGTGACCAGTCTTCAGCGTATCGAGTCGAGCCCGATGGATGTTCGGTACAATTTGCAGATGTCTGAACATGTGGCTGAGTAAGTTGGAGTAGATAATTCCAAAAGCCAATGACTCACAAGAGGGACGAATGTGTGCTCACGCGAGAGACACTGAGATAGGATCCAGATCACACCAGACCAGCTGGTGAGACTGCAGATAATGCCCGTCTTGCAGTGCGAGATGAAAGTCGCCAGGACTTGAGATGTAAACTCGGCGAAGATATTCTCCGGGAGGCAGCGTAGGTAGGAGATGACACTACCCCGTAGCAGGCGTTAATCACGCAGATTCAATGACTTGAACAGGCTCGACTTTGAAGTTGAAAGCGAATCTGCGCCTTTGCTCTGCGTCGTTGGCGCAACTCAAACGCGTCGCGTCACGACCTGTCACCCGTCACGGTTTGCTTCAAAGTCTTGTCGAAGTTCAGGACCTCAAGCGCAGATAAAAATATTTATACTACTGTTCAGTGTATAGTATGTATTGCCTCTCTTATATCCTTCTTCAGCGAGCGCAAACGCATTATTCACTGTCCAATGATCGGACGAGGCGTCCGAGGATTGACATTTGCTTAGGATAGTCGTCTGATATTCCCGATAAAATATATTTTAGTGCGTGATATATCGCACGATGTCAACGTGCGCACCTAATATTAACGACGTTCAGGTGCTTATTGTGTTTGACCTGAGGCTTAAATCGTCCTGGACAACGATCTCGGTAAACTGACGAATATCGTCGATCAAGATTTTGGGTCTAAAGTTGGCTCGATTAACCATAGAAGACCGTGATGAGAATTATGACAGCACCTTTCCCATGCGGCAAAATGCCCTCCCTTCTCGTGTTTCTTCCAAAACTTTAGAGGTTGGACCATATGTCCCCAGCTGGGCGAGAAACAGATTGATCAGTAGTACGCGGAGTGTATAAAGATTGGAGGCTTACTCATGAGGGAACCGGAAGACTTCATTCGGGAAAACTGAGACTCCAAGTGGAACGTTGGTATACTGAGAGACGACGTAGGTCCTTTCGTCAGTCTTCAAATACGGGGTTTTAGCCTCTTTGTAGTATCTCAATGAACCGACCGGCCCGTTAATCCAGTAGAGCATCACCCAGGTCAAGATTTCGTCATCCGTCCAGGGATAATCGTCAGTCCACCGACGCAACTTCTCGTGTAACCAAGTCAAAAGACCGACGGGACTGTCTGGAGAAGCTCTAAGGCCAGAGGTATCTACGAGAGTAAGCGAAAATACCTGTTAGCCCGTAAGCAAGAGTCTATACTGATTTAGCAGAAGGTACAAGGCATGGATAATGAGCGCATGCATACCTGCGGCTTCGTGGACTGAACGTGCATATAGCCCGATTCCTCTTCCATGAAATATTTTGAAAATTTAAGGCCTTCGAGTTCATCCTTGCTGTACCCAATCTCAAGGCCGACAAACGATCCTAGCACCGCTCCGATCAGCTTGACAAGCTTGAAAGGATGTCGTATGGGTGTCGGCATGGTAGTGATGAACATGTTGCTGTGAATGGCTTTACAATTCTCCGGATGCCAGATGGCCAGCGCGCGAATGACCATTGCCCCCCTGCAATTGCACTTCTCAGCCTCTTTTCATCAGCAAGTTGATCTCACGACGCACCAGTCACCCCCTTGAGCCATATAGGCTGTGTATCCCAGCAACTTCATGAGTTCGTTGAACATGTAGGCGGTGGCTTTGAGCGATAGACCCGGCTTGCGACTGGGTTCGGAGAAGCAATATCCAGGAAGGCTTGAAGGCGAGTGAGAAAATAGACAAACGAAATGCAAACCGATCCCTAGACATACGACGGCGCTACAACGTGAAAGGCTGGATGTTTTGGGTCCGTGGGCTCAGTCAAACCTTCGATAATCTTTGAGACCTGCGAATGCGTCACGCTCCCGAATCCAACAAGAGTAGCATCTCATCTCACCTCCAAGAAACTCCCGGGCCAACCTACATAGCGACTTTCAATTCAATGTGTTCTCTCTCTCCCGCTCCTACTAGGATGATCTGAACTGACCATGTGAGAAGATAAGAGGGACTGCGTTCGGTCTTGTCGATCTTTTATGTACGAAATGCAATCTGAGCGATCCATGTTCCTCGCTTCCAGTATTCACGACCGCAGTGTATTGAGGAAGATGAGCATTGATTTCATCTTCAATATGTCGCCAGTCGAAGGACGTCCTCCAGTATTCAACAAGATTTCGTGTAACCTAGAGAGACACAACCGAATCATGAGTGAATGATATAGGAGTATGTCATCGCACTAGGAGAAACGGTACCTGTTCGGGTGTGCCGTAAGACCATTCCTCTCCTGGCGACAACTGCAGTTCATTGGGAAAGCGCGTCAGTGCTAGACGCGTCTTCAAGTCATCCAGTACGTCGTCTGGTACGTGGATGTTGAACTTCTCGATAGGGCTTGTCATGGGCTTAGGCTGTCAAGAACAATGAAGGTCGCCGCAGAAATTCAGGGAAAACCGCCGCGCTTGCTGCATCTCGAAGAGCTCGTCGGTCTCTAGTTGATCCGGAGGCTTGAAATGTTGTCCGACAAAGACTCTTGGAGGATCTCGAGGACACTGCCGACCATCCTGGGGTGAAATCTGCCGACTTGTTAGACATCAGGATCATGATATCATGATATGGGACTGCATCCTTCAGTAAGTTGAGAGGGTTCCACATAGTCATCTTTGATCGAATGCTCTCGCTGTACTATAGACTAGAACACAAGCGCACGTATAATCCAATTTCTCGAAATAATTGATCAATATTCGCGCGACTACACCGAACATTACCAACAACCGTATATCCAAATCGTATCAGAATATTACAAGCCCCTTTGCCAGTATACATATACCTATCAGCTCGCCGAAGAAAAGAGGACGAGTGATATAGAATAAGAATGCAGGAACACTTGGGCGCATAAACCTCTCCACCCTGTTGAAAAAACCCAGTGGGAAAAATACATGATGGGCGAGGAAAGCCTCCCAAGCACCGCTAACGAAATTGTCTGCACTGTAGAACGGTGCTCCATTGTCAGGATGTTGATGGCTAAGTTCTATCATAAGAGAAAATGGAATAAGTCAGCGTCATTCCAATGAGTCCACGTCGGAAAGCTGATCTTACATCTTATTATCAGAGCTATGAGCTCGAGCATCTCGATTAATCGTCACCAGAATCAGTGGGACTCGAAGTTGCAGGATCTAGAGGTCTGTCAGCAGGCGTCGAGGGCATCGGTATGTCGGTGGACGACTCACGGTCGAAGCGGGCGCATATATTGGTGTCCATGTCGGTGAATCTGTCAAAAAGAGAAAAGGAATGCAAGAAACAGAAGTCGTCGAAGAGAACAAGGACGAGAGGAAGAAATAAAAGTCAGACGATCTTGACGAAATAGAAGATGCCGATGAGATCCACGAAGGCCGAAGAGGGGCAGGTGAAGGAACGAGATGTAATGAAAGAGAAAGAGAGCTGTAAAGGATGTTAGCTAAAGACCAGAGGGGCGAAAACAGGCAGAAGTGTAGAAGAAGAATGGGTCAACGTCGAAGGAATGGAGGAGACAGACAAAAAACTAGGGTGGAAGAAACTTCAAGAAACCGTCAGAGAGGCAAAGAAGGAGGACGAGAGGACTCACTACTAGGCTATATGGGACGCGCGGTCGGTGCAACAAAAGTTGTGAAGATGACGAAGAACATTCCCGAACCTAGCTCTTGCATGGCACAGGCATTCCAGAGCTCTCGAGGGAGTATGACCGTCCCGTACTCATCGCGAGCCCAGGCCCAGAACGAGCCCAGACGAACGACGATGGGACGAACGGTGCTGATGGCTTGTGGCCCGCCCTCTATTTTATCACTGATACCATCAGACCCAGCGGGTAAGCGAACTCACGACTCGACCACCAAGGTGGTGGTCAAGTGAGGGAGAAACAAGATGTGGATGAGATTGATGAAGGCCAGAGAGGGGTAGGTAGGGACGAAAGGTGAAAACAGGTGAGGAGAACCGTGAAGGATGTTAGTAGAAGACGAAAAAGGGCGAGAAAAGGAAGAAAGTGTAGCTGATGAAGGGATCAATATCGACGAAATGGAGGAGAAGACAAAGAACTAGGGTACAACAGTTAGAGAGGGAAAGAAGGAGGACGAGAGGACTCACTATATGGGACGTGCGATTGGCGCAACAAAAGCTGTTGAAGGTGTTGAAGAACATTCCCGAACCTAGCTCTTGCATGGCACAGGCAGTCCAGAGCTCTCGAGGGTGTAAATTCGTCCCGTACTCATCGCGCACCCAGACCCAGAACGAGCCCGGATGAACGACGATGGGAAGAACGGTGCTGATGGCTTGTAGCCCGCCCCCTATTTAAACAGTCCCAACGGGAAAGCGAACTCACGACTCAACCACCTAGATGGTGGTCAAGTGAAGGAATGAAACGGAGTTTCATCATGGGGGAATTGTCCCATTTATACACCGTCAAAACGTTTCCAGCTCCGCCCAATTTCCAAATACAGGTGGAGACTGGTGGAGACTCTCCAGAGCTCATGCTGACGTTCGAAGGGGAAACTGAGACACAAGACTCCGTGACAACTTACAAGAGAGCCTCGAAAATTGCTGCCCGCGGAGAGCTCCCAAAAATGACAGCAAAGAAAAGACTAATCTTGGCATGAATTTAAGCTCCCAAAAATCTGAGGCCATCGTTCAAGTTCTGCGTGAAGATCAGGGCAAGACTCCAAAAGTAACTGCAAAGCCTTGATTGAGTTCGATCGACAGCAGTTGCTTATGTCATCACGAAACGAAGCTGCTCGGAGTGTTATATCCGTAAATTCTATTTTTGATTCCGAAAAGTTGACATATGAAAAATACAAGAGCGGGAAGTGTTGGCTCGAGTGCCACGATTTGGCGAATCCCTGCCTGGAAATGTCCCCTTATTAACCTTGTTATTCTTCTCGAAGATCCAGAGAAACTCGCCGCGCCATCTGCATGTCGAAGTGCTCAAGTTGTATAACTACTAGTATTGACGTGAACGATACGTTGATCAGCGCTAGGATTCAAAGGAGGATTCGGGACAAAGATCGTGAGGAGGCTCTGAGGCAGTTGCGCCACAGTCGGAGCCACAATCCCCGTGGAATCCGTCAACGAAGTGAAGGTGGTGGAGCGTCAGGGCCAATCTGAGTGAATGGCGTGCTCGTGGTCGCAAGAGAATCAATCTCCAAAGATGACGTCTGAGTCAAGAAGGTGGGCTGAGACGAGAGTGAGATGGAGCTCGTGGGCGTCAGCGGGATGGTGGTCCGTGTCCGTGGTGGCCAGGGTGGTTGTAGGCGAAGAGTAGAGATATGACGGGTCTTTTGACAAAGTGAGTGATGCCGACGTGGTGAGCGTGCTCGCGACGGTGGAGATGTTACTGTCAGTAGCAACGGTGGCAGTATCAGTGCCAGTAGTAGACACGCCAGTATGGGTGGACACGACTATATATTTAAATCAGCTTAAGAGCACGTATTGGGGAAGAAAGTCAAACCTGAAGTAGCAACCGTAGTCGGCAAGTCCGTGCCAGTCGAAGCGACGACAGTAGAACCAGTATTCGTATCAGTTGAAACAACACCGATGCCGAACTATCCGTATTCGTCGACGCGACGGTAGTAGGCGAAGAACTGCCAGTGGTCACGGTAGAACCCGTATCAATCGTAGCCTGAGTAGCACAAGATACGGTGGACAACCCAACGGCGGCTGAGGATACACTGGACGATCCAGTCATAACAGTCGCGGTGACGAAACTGGTAACCCGTAGGAGACCACCAGAGGAAATCCTGGATGTCTCCTGAGGAGTGGACGTCGGGATAGATGTCGGGCTACTGTCAGCATCGACGTAGGAGTGCCAGAGCCTACATGAGAAATTAACACGGTTATTCAATAAAGAAGGAACCATCATACCGGTGTCGTTCGAAGATCTTTTGGGAGTATCCTTTGAAGTCTACATCCGAAAGCTGATCCTACATCTTATTTTCACAACTACGGGCTTGAGCATCTCGAGTGCTCATTACCAGGATTAGTGTCACTCAAAGTTCCAGGATCTAGAGGTGCGTCCTGAAGCGTTGAGGTTGGTCTATCCATCGAATTCATGGTGGACGATGCAGTGGGTGTCGAGTTTGGCGCATCGGTTGGCGTCGAAGTCCGTAAACCTGTCAAGGAGAGAAAAGGAAATGTAAGAAACAGAATTTGTCAGAGAAGTTAGGGATGGGGAGGAAGAAAAGAGAAGGTGACCCGGACGAAATAAAGGATGTCGAGAAGATCGACGAAAGCCTGAACGGTAAATGAAGGAAGGTGACGAATGAGAAAAATGACCGAACACTTGAGAATGTTAATAGCGGAAGACGGGGCGGATGAAAGAGAGGCCGAAACAAGAGGGGACAAACAGATGAATATCGACGAATTAGAGGATAAAGACAGAATTTGAAAGTGGGGGAGACATTTAGAGAAGGAAAGTAGGAAGAGATGGACTCACTATAGCCTAGTATAGAGAGAGCAGGGGCCTATCAGTCGACACGACAGAGATTATGAAATTGTTGAACAACACGAGCGTGCAGAGCGGCGGCTGCTGGCCTTCACTGAAACGAAGTGATTCAGAGAGGAGAAGAAGGAAAACGAGGACTTACGATAGGGCAAGGAGAGATCTGTCGGTCGGTGCGACAGAGGTTATGAAGGATCTTGAAGAACATTCCCGAACCTAGCCTCTTGCATGGCACAGGCAGTCCAGAGCTCTCGAGGGAGTTCATTCGTCCCGTACTCATCGCGCACCAAGACCCAGAACGAGCCCAGATGAACGACGATAGGAAGAACGTTGCTGATGGCTTGTGGCCCGCCCCCTATTTAGACAGTCCCAACGGGAAAGCGAACTCACGACTCGACCACCTAGATGGTGGTCAAGTGAAGGAATGGAACGGGGATTCAGAATGCAGGTGCGTACCATTTATCGACCGTGAATGCGTTTCCAGCTCCGC
>KV428175.1:0-58832 GCA_001632355.1 Sistotremastrum suecicum HHB10207 ss-3
CAAGGGGGTAGCGGTCCGTTAAATCCGGATACCGGGTCGGAAAAACTTGTTAAGGCCTCCAGTTCACCCTACCTACCTATGTTACCGCCGTTATCACCGGGATATTACCTAATTAGGCATATCCGAGAGCCGATTTTCGATCTCCGCTCTACGTCACCGCTACCGAGACTCGGCGTCGGACGCGCTCTGCCCCCATCGCTGAGGACGCGACAAGGCTTCGGATAAGGCCCATCATAAGGCCAACATCCACCAGGTATAATGGGAACAATGTGATCAATTTAATAGGACTCACAGGTGAGTGAAGTGACGGTTAGAGAGTAGTATTAATGGGTGTGACCGTGCGATTTGCTCAGATGTAAGTTACAGTAAGTATCAACTAGACACTCATTCTTACATTAGTAGTGATGCAAAATTCATCCCAATATCCGAGGTATCATAGACTCAACACATCTGCTAGGGTAGCAGTCGAACGTTCATGATATCCTCGAGCGGACGAGAGTGCGACACGTGCCGAGGCGGCTAGCGATCAATATCGATCAATAGGCGACTGATGATTCCGCGGGAATGAGATACTGTATAAGGATACCGGATTAGGACCATCAAAATAGCCAAAGAACAGCCTCTTAGTGTCGCGTTGATGCATAGATCACCTGTCGTTGTTATTTGGGCCGACTAGCAGGCTCTAATATATAAAGTCCAGAAAACTTTTTAAGCCCTCGGCTCGACCCTACCTACCTCTACCCGGTATCCGGAGTTAACGGACCGATACCCCCTTGTTCATGATGAAATTTCTTCTAGCTATGGAAGTGCCGCTGTTATGCAATTCAATAGTTGTGCACATACATGACAGAACATACTATATCAATCATCCCGGACGGAATTGCCGTCGGCTCAGTTATTTGATTGAGCTTCTGATACATGGTTGCTACACGAGAGTACATCGCACTTGAGGAAGCGCGAGTTGCCGGTAAATCCGGTTCTGATCGAGTGCATGGAGCGCCCGTTAGACGCTCGTAGGAGCAACTCGAGGTTGCAATCCCTTCGAGTTTTATTTTCTGATGTATCAATACTCCGCAGCCTCTTCCTTTATTTGCTCTCCTCATCCCATCAATATCTATCCCTCCTCAGATAATACCTGATCGACCTTGACTTACTGTTATTTTTTGGAACCTCTCTTCCTCGATAGTAGGTGCGTCTTGCGTGCGAGAAAAACCAGCATACTCACTCCCTCTGTTGCATTGTATACAAGGGCACAAATTTTGTGATAAGCTCGAAGCATTCTTTCAGTTCGAAACTGGATTCGAAAACCAATGTCGGCAACAAACCTCGAATATTCTCACGCAAACGTCATGTTATGTAATCACCAGCTGCCTTCGGCAGCCTTCCGCCAACCATTCAAGCAACCACCTCGGCACAGGATCACGCAATTTCGACGGGTTTCCATCAGCGCTCTTGGGTCAGTCCCTTCCGTATCTCAGTATCTCTTCCATCAACTCACGGATCTGTCAACTCAAAGCTCCTTCCCTGCTCGCAAGCCCGTTCGTGGGATTAGCACCCATTGCTTTGGCTGCATCTGCGTAAATCGCAACGCACAACAACCTCATGTACGTTCATACATATGCCGCATCTCGACCAAGTATAAAATGAATCTATTCAGGCCCTCATTCACAATTGCGGCCGATACAACGAAGACGAGTCACCTAGACTCCTCGTTCCCGAGTCAGATATTCTGCCTGATTTTCGAGCACCGTCATCGCGACATCTTTGAAGCGGCTTCCATATCGCACCTCGAAACAGATCTTGAGAGTCTTTGGCGCGAGACTCTTGATTCTGAATGCCTCCAAGACTTGCTTGACCTGACCCACGTGTAAGTCCCATACAATCGAAAAATATGGCACCATTCATATTGATTGGATTGATGCTCAGATGTTCGACGTGGAGAAAGATTGCGCTCGCCGATCCAGAACTGTGGGCTACTCTCCTCCTTTCATGGCCCATGAACGTAATCAAGATGTTCATCGATCGCGCCAAAACAGTCGGATTGAAAATGTTCCTGTCCCTTGCTACGGCCGTGGGACGTCCTCGCATCAGAAATGACATGTCGACCTACGACCTCCAAATCCGGGGTACACTAATCGCTCGACATATGACTCACATTGCTGAGTTATACGTGCATGACGGTCGACACTGGGACAAGGGCAACCTTCACAGAATTATAACCCCGCCGATATCCCATCTCTCCAGTCTCTATTCAGTCATTGCGAATTGGGAAGCACCGTCTCTCAGAAAACTCACTATCTTGTCAGATGGGATGTTACAGACAGAGTTGGACAGTAACAGGATTCATGGTTTATTCCGAGGTCATGCCCCGAATTTGACAGACCTCGATCTCAAAGGCGTTCAAATTCGGCTCTTCGGTACACCTTTCTCTTCCCTTACTAGCCTTCAGATCACCACACACTGCCGAAGTGAAGTCTTGTACACCATGAACGATATCCCCATCGTCCTCGCTCAATTCCCACGCCTCGAATCATTCCATCTCATCTACTCTCCCTTCTATCCTCACATTTTCTCACCCAGCAATCATCCGATAAACACTCATGTTGTCTTACCGTGCTGCAAATCCATCGACATATCTGAAATGCCCGCGCAGCTGATGATACGTCTTTTTTGGAGCATCGAGGCTCCTTCCCTCCAAAGGCTTCGGATGTCCCATCCAAAATCGATAGACAACACGGACAAATGTCTACTTCGATATTTCCCACCATGGCTTCACAAATTCTTCCACAACGTCCCCAGTCTAGACTTTTGCTTGCAGACGAAAGGAATCTGGGTCGGATCAGCTTTCGAAAGGGATGGAATGCGGTTCTATTGGCTTTTCAATATGCCGGGAATTTATAATGACCTAGATATCATATTGTGGTTCATCGATTTCGGAGAGGATCTCTTTCTTCTGAACCCTGAGAGGCTCAATATCAGGAGAGGGAATAATCTGAGGAACTCGAGGCCGTGTCAACCATCGAGCAGCATCTGGCGCGGAATCTTGGACATTCTGCCAAGATTGAGGATGATTACTGCCGAACGTAATGTTCCGATGGAGAATTTCTTCCGTACGCTCAGGGATGAGGACGATGAGGACGAGGATTACTCATCTACTCTGCTGGGAGTAATTGATGTTAATGGAGCAAAGGGGGACAAGCATAGGTCGAAAAAATTATTCCTCCGAAGACATGGGCATGGTCGTAGATTGCAGGAAGTTATTGTGGATCTACAACAATAAATGTCCTGCTTTACACTCTTCTCTCTCATTCTTCATCTCACTCGACAATCCTGATTCACGACTTGCTCGCGCGCTGCAGCCTCATCGGCGCTTCTCGGCTTCGCCACGTGGCCCTCTGGCTATTTCTGAGTTGGGGTCAAAACAGGATATGGGTACGATTGCCAACGGATTGACATTCGTGGCGCTCCCTCGATTTCAGCTTCATCCTGATCACCTCAATCAGACATTCCCGAACCATTCTTTGGATAATAATATTCCAATAATCACAACTAGGCCACGTCAGCTAGAGTCTCATTCCAGTCGATGTTGCTCATCCTGAGTCATTCGATTTGTCCTTCCTGAATGGGCTGCCTATACTTTCGGTTGTCAAGTTAACTCCAAGATCCTATTTCATAGTCTGACATCACCCCCCGTCAACAAGAACTCAATCGCTCAAAAATCAATTTCTACAGTAGAAAAAAGCCCCCTTTTCGGTGGGAAAGGTCCTGAAACAGCAACAAACGACTGAGATGGCCGGATTTGACCCTCGATGGCACGTGCGTCCCTTGTACGTCGCCGTCACTGTGATCTGTGAAGCCCGCCGGAATCCACTGTCGCAACTCATCGGCCACGTCTTTGGATATGCCCTCAGATTATGAGGATCACCATCAGTAAGTCCCTAGTTCAAAGATAGGACAGCAGAGGTCTTACCTAGATATCAATTTCCAAGGCCTGCTAGAGTTGTACGTTCGGAGGAGGGTGCGTCGGCTCCCTGTCATCTTTCAACATGCTTTAACTAAACACAATCGCTTCAGAGAACGAAGCCGGAATGTCTGCTGAGATAAACAGCCAAATAAAGTGCCCCGCGGCATCATTACCGTCCGATATCCTTCACCTCATCTTCGAATGCTGTCATCGCGATATCTTTGAAGGATCAGATCATGGCTTCCGGTTAGAGCAGGATTTCTGCAGAATAATCCGTCTCACCCACATGTACGCCCATTCTCCATCATCTTAAAAGCTCACTGACCCACAGTATCATGGGATGTGCCGAATAGCTCTTCCAGATGGCGAGGAGACTATACTACTAGGAACACTGTCATAGTCGGAGTAATAGTACGGAGTAATCATAGTATTCATATTATAAATAGTTATGCCGAAAATAAATGGAACCCGCGTCACAGGACCGAGATCCGGATCACGTGAAGTCGCGCGTTGTCACAGAATGTGACCTGTCACCCAACTTCAACCATCGCTTACTTAAGCCGCCGCCACCTCGCTTCGCATCAACAGCTCTCACCATCCCATCAAACCACAGCACAGTGCGATCAGCGAGCACGGTCGTCTTGCTTCCAGATTATTCAATATTGAGACACTCTCCTAAGCAATCCTGCGCAAGATTCTTGAGTTTCTCAGGCGAAATGAGGTATATATTTGCGTATTATCTCTCCATTTACCGGCGCTCATACAGTCGTCTCGCAGCACCCTCGACTTCCCTACTCGGTGACTTCGTAATGTCTTTCTGGAGGTCAACGGATGCATGCAACCTGTTTACTACGATGGGGGATCTCTTGCCGCCCCTGGTAAGATAATTTAACAATTATATAAATGATTTTGGCGCTGATTATTTCTCGTTAGACGTGTAGAGGCACCGTAACTAGTCCTCAGTGGTCCGTTTAGACGTTTGTGAGTATGTCTTCACTATTCACCAGCGTCAACATTGCTAACGGCTTACGTCAGAAAGCGCGATTGCTGTTGTCGCCGGATGCCATGCCGAGACACGATCGAGCGGTCCAATTTTTGGTATATTAACCTCGTGCGTCCTCAAAAATTTTCCTCTGTGCTCTCATGGACCTCTCCCCAGCAGTTGTGAAATCCGAAGAGGACGAAGCTGCCTTCCTCGTCTTGTTGCGCACTGGTCACATCACCGACGGCTCTCCCGACAATCCAATCACTATATCCGACTCAGAGGACGACTCGCCAAAGGCAACGACGCGTCCGACAACAAAGTCACTCCCATCATCATCCCAGACTGCCGCAACGCGCTCCTCATCCCCAATTTCCATTCAATCCGATGACTCGGCTGCAATCCCTGATCAACCTCGAGTCAAAATCACGCGCCAACTGAGCGTGTCTATCCTGCGCACCCTCACTGAGCCGATGCGCTGCTGGCCGCATGACGATGTCGGTTATCTCCTCACTGTTGACCCTGCGACCTTGAAGAACGACAAAGGCGACGTGATCTCTGTTGATCACCTTATTAAAAACCAGGTACGTGTTGTGCGCGTGTTTCCCAGGCCCCCTTGACGTATTGATGTACAGGATCGTGACTCCTGGAAGGGTGGGACTGGATTCCACGATACCCACGTCAACGTGGATTTCCCAGGTGTTGGTTCACTCCAGTGTCGACGTGCTCGGTTGTCATGCAACGGCATTTTCACATGCTCGCAAGTAGACCCTGGCCTCCTCAAAAAGTACGAACGCGTGCAGCCTGATGCTGATGAGTATACCCGATTTGTTGGGTTGAGTCAGGAGGCCAGAGCGCGTGAAGGCACATCATTATTGCAAACCACCGTTACGTGAGTTGTGACATCATTAACTTGACATATTTCACACTGCGTTCTAGGTACTTTAATGTAGTAAGAGAGCTAAAGTGTCCTAGAAAAGACAACGATGGGCATATTTGTGGTGGATCTGCTCGGATCCAATCTTATCGTGAAGTAAGTTCATGTTGTTGCCGTTATTAAGCAGTAAGGAGATTAATTTTGCCTCTAATAGCCCCGCCAAGGACGCAATTTCTTCATTGGATGCACCAAATATAAACGAGATCAAGCACATCAGATGGAAAAGGATCATCTGCACCAGTTTCTCCCTTCAAATGTCGATCAGCCAGTTCTCGCTCGTCTTTTCGGCGGTGCAGTCATACAAGATGTATCTGGATTACTTGAGAAACCTTGTGCTGTCCTCGAAAGCCCTTTGGTTGGCTATAGTCGGAAACATTGCCGTAAGCCCTATTGTGTCATTGGACTGTTTGGCCACTTGACCAATATTTTAGCGCTCACACATATGAAAGATGGCCGGCCGTTCACGTCTCCCATGGTCCACAGACCCTGTCCCGCTCGGCGGTTCATATTTGTTCCCACCGACCCTCGCTATTCACATATGGCGATTGTCGTCGCACAGCTCTCTGCCGGAGCACATAATCACCCTATGCATCCCGAACGCAAGCTCACCTATGCGGATAAAGCATTGTACGCAAAATCGGTTGATGCAATTGGAGCTGCCTGGGCTACTGTTACGAAAGTGGATAATGGTGCGAGCATGTAGTTTTCCGTACTGCATAGTGTGCTGAAACTCCGCTGTAGCCCCTTCAACAAGAGCCTATTTTGGCACGAGCACCCTCGCCGAGAAGAGTCCCGCGTTCCTTGACAATCGGAAGAAGGCAGATATCATTACAAAGAAACGCAAGTCGGAATTCCCTGATGGAATCGGGTCCGCGGTTTGTAAGTCTTAATCGGTCTCCAATATTTCTGTTCCCTAATCTGCATTCCTAGCTGTGTATCGCATGTTTGAAGAACAGCAGACACTTGCAACCGCAGACCGATATATTCATGCTGTGCATTCCTCCGCGGGTTCTACATTCATATTTATGTCAATGCCATATTTGTGCAAGTTCTTGCACACCGTGCCTTGGGTCATGATCGACACAACATTCAAGACCATATGTGGAGAGTACAATGAATGGGAGTGGACCATTTGGCTCCCGCATATTAATCAAGGTATGTTTGCACACTCACACGCTTAGTACATCATTTACCAATCCGAATATAGTTATTGCACCATTCCGAGTCATCACGAATAAGGCGGACACTGCAGCATATGAACATATGTTCCGTACGACTTTTGAAACCATCCAAACGATCACCGGACGTGCGCTCGAATTCCAATGCCTTAATCCATCTGGCACCCTTCGTACGATACATATGGACTTCGAGGCAGCGCAGGCGCTCGGACTTGGGGCGGAAATGGTCCGCCAAAACGATCCGCAAATCAGCGGACTCTCGAATCCGACTGCGGTGTATTTAATCACCTGTGTACTCATTCTTTGTCAAGTGCACTTCTCTCGGTACGCGTCTTGTGTCTCATATAATCCGCTCACTCACAAAGTCACCAGTGGTCTCAATCCACTGGCAAAAGCGTGTACCCCGGCAGACTATGCCCGACTCAAGAGCATCACGTCGCTGACGTCCTCTGAAGATGTCCGGAAGTGGAAAGACTGGTGCCGAGAACACCCTGTGCCTGCCGTTCGTCGTACGTATGACATTTTGATTACCGGAGGATTGCGCTAATCATCGCACTGATAGAGTGGTTTATGAACAAGGAGATGCATTCATGGGCGCTCCCGTGCTTCTCAAGATTCTTAAGCAACGTGCCGAAGGAGGTCTGGGATCTTGCCCCACCGAATACGAACATGAACGAAGCCCAACATGCATGGAAGAACCATATCATTGACACCGGTCATCCGCTAGCAGCGGCTGTGCTTGCGTAAGGCTTTCATTGTTTATTTCATTGCAACTCTGATCTCACTGTCGGAGACAGCATGCAAGGTCTTGACAAGGAAGTAGCGCGGCAAATTCAAATCAGTGAAAAATCTGATGTCCAACGAAATGCCAACAACACCTTTGCGCACCGCCTCCGAAAGGGTATCGGCCGACAGATGACATCCCAAGCGCACAAGACCGACGCTCGCAACAAAAAGACAGCCGAAGCTGCTCTGAAGCAGTTGGCTGACCAGGAGAAAGAAAACCAGGAAGCCTCAAAGGCCCGTCTGAAAGAGATACAGAGTAAAATGGGTCAGCTGCGAGAGTCGGGTGCGCTAACAAGTGACATTGGGGCATTTGTGGCGCGGGAGGTGTTGGAAAGTGCTCAACGTAATAATGGTGCGCAATGGTCATATACACATTCGGTCATGTACTTACTGCTATATACAGCATCGACCTCCGCATCATCCAATGAAGCTCTTCAAGTTCCTCCCCCCTCTACCCTCTATCTACCCAGTAGTCAGGCTCAATATCATACTCCTGTGCCTACCTCTCAACCCGCTGCCTACGCCTCGACGTACCTCACGCCGCAATTCAGCTCGACACCGCAATTCTTTGCCGACATCGGACTGCCTCCATCCACAGCTCCCGCAGCTCTCAACAGCGGTCCTCTCTTTGGGAACCCGTCCTATGACTATTCGCCAGCTTACGATTGGAATTCGGCACCCAATGCCTCATATCAACCAGGCTCGTCCCGTTACGATGGAGGATGGCAATATTAGTCAAGTAATTTATTACGATTTATTGAGCGCAAAGTGGGAAGTATACTACATCTCTATAATCTAGTACATGTTGATTTTCGTGCCTATGATAGCATAGGTAGGGTTAATACATTCTGCTCGATACCTTAATTACATCATGACTGAACGTGCCGAATATGTCCGAGATCATCCGGAAGTTCATGCATGAGTATCCGGCGAGCCTTTGCCGAGTGTGAGTGTGCTTCGAGTTGTTGCCCCTCGATGGCGAGCCATCGCGATCGCCGATACTCTCCTTTGGAATATTATCATACTCAAATGGCCTATCCCCGTGATTAAAGTATTCATCGAACGTGCGCAAAGCGTGGGACTGAGAATATTCCTGTTCCTATCCGCCAGTTCCGACGGACCTATTTTCACATCCGATTTACCAGCTTTAGGTACAATCATAGCACATCACATGCCGAATATCCGCGAGTTAAATTTTGCCATTTATGGCAGTGATCAAAGAGAGCAGATCGGCGATGAAGACGAATTGGATGGAGAAAGAGAAGCTCCGAGGGGGTGGGGCGATCATTTCCCCCAATTCTGTCTCCAGTTCGTTCATCTTGAAGCACCTGAGCTTCACAAGTTCGCTCTTGCGATATACCCTGAAGGTATAGATTATCGATATCACATCATTCGTAACCTTTTCTCTGCTCACGCACCGAGTCTGCGTCATCTCGAACTCGACAATGCCAAAATATTCCTCTTCGATATTCCTCTCCCGTCCCTCGTTTATCTCAAGCTCGACATCGGCAATGTGAGCACCAACGGCCCGATATATGCTCTCGAGGATATACCAACGTTTCTATCCCAATTTCCTCGATTGCAGACCCTTCATCTCGGTTTCCATGGATCAGCCCGCAATCGCGAAATTAGCGATTCAATCCCCAACACTTCAGGTGCATCGACGCACGTTATCCTCCCATACTGCACATCTCTCTCCCTCGATAATATGCCCGCAGAGCATATCGATTTCCTTCTCCGATACATCGAAGCGCCATCCATCAAAAGATTGTACCTTGAGCCCGTATCTTCCAACCAACAGGTTCAAAGTAACACAGGCCACTCTCTCCTTCCCCGATTCCCGGTATGGATGCATTCCCTCGTCAAGGACACATATGGATTGGATATTGCCATCAATCAATGCATTATCTCTCTCCGTCTCCGAGCGGACGAAGATCCGAATCCTGTATCAATGTCTGTCGATCTGCACATCCGACGACTGCACCACATATACGGACTGGACAAAATCGTTGAATCACTAAACGCCAATCTGGCCCTGCTCAATCCGACGGTAATTCGTTTTTGCGGACACGCCGACACTGTCTTTCTCCCGTGCGAGCTCTCCGTTGAGGGTTGGCGAACGCTTCTACTATCCTGCCCAAGGTTGACGTACTTGATACTCGATCGAGACGCTCCCCTTGACTGTTTCAACGACGCATTCCGTGACCATCCAGATGTGTATCCTTCTCTGAAACAGATACATGTTCGAAGAGGGTGGTATCAAGGTCAAGAAGTGAAGAGGGAAGTTCTCACTATCACTAGAAAGTGAGCGAAAAGAAGGAGACAAAGAAAAAGAAGAGGAATTCTGGAGGTGATTCGAGTTTTTTGACTAACGGCAATATGAATGAGCTTGTCAATACATATATGCATCCACTGCGATTTACGACCGTCTTCCATAACTAACTTTCACGTCCTCCTGATTCCGAACTCATCGAGTGGTTATCCTAGTCGATATCATTGGTTCTTGATCGTACCGTCTGTTGCCCTCCTGATTCATGATCAGTCCGATTCCTGAACGCCATATCAGGGATTCTGCATGCCAAATTTGGCCCAAGATTCCCAGTGGACATCTCGCATTATTCGCAGCCAAATGCCCAGACAATATCCGAGAGATTGGAAAAGAAGGTTCTAAAACGTAGCAAAAAAACTCTTGGATTTTTTTTTCGACCGATGGATGACGATCATGTAGTGTCTACACAAGCTCGCTGACCAAGATTTGATCAAGTGGTAGAGATGGGTAGTAATCTGAGGACATGGCGTGAACAAGTGAACCACTCGTGCATCGGCTTGAGATTAGATTGTACTTCACTCCTTGGGTCGGCAAATGATTAAAAGCGAGATGCGACAACGAACTGTAAGCACCAAAGAAGTGATAGATCTAAACGGATCACGAGGCAGGTCTAGGACTGCAAACATTAAATTACGCCTTGAAAAACCAAGTACAGGTATCCATTCACCCACTTCATTTACATGGACCACACCGGTACCATTTTCGACCATATCCAAACTGACGTTCTGCCCTCTCATATTGACCAATCTTTTACGAAAGTAATTCTCAAGGTTTGCCAGTCTCAGGAACGTCGAGCCGTGCAGCCATCCTCTCGAGTTCCTCCGCCGCCCGACTATCCTGAGTATCTCTCGACAACTTCAAAGCCCTCCCCCAATATTTCACCGCCATCGACTCAAGCCCCCTCTCCTTCGCAACAATCCCCAATCCCCTAAAACACCCCGCCGACTCCCTCCTCAACCCCAGAAACTCCGTAAACCCCAACAAATCCCAATATACTCCTTCAGCAATATCAGCCCTCCCGGATTTCTCCAAGATGATATCTGCGATACGTCTCAGACAAGGAATTTGGCCCGTCTTCAATTCGTTGATGAGTACCCTGCTCTTCCGAGCGAGAAGGAATCCGATGAGGAATTGAGTGAATGCTTTGTCGGTGTCGTTCTTCGCCATAGCCAGGTCGCCGGTTCGCCGATAATAATATTCCCACCTTAACGGAGGATATATCTCGATCGACCTCGCATAGAGCTTCTCGGAAGCCCCTAGATCACCTCGTTGGAGTGCGATATCACCCTCCAGCATATCGCACAGACTCTCCTCCCACGCCGAATGAAATTCAGTGATAGCATTCCTCACCTCCGCAATCTCCTCTTCAGCCTCATCAAGTCGATAAAGATCAATATACGCAAGCGCGATATCCAATCCGCTCAATGCGCCCTGTCTCAACCACCCCTGACTCTTCGAAACAATCCTCCGATCCCTAGACCGACATAGGGCTTCCTCATAATCATTCATCATACACGGAATCTCAGGTGTCGGACCCGTGGTAACTCCATACGCATAAGGTAGCTGAGCGAAACATTCCGACGATTTCAGATAGACTTCATCAGCAGCTCCGAAGCGCGATTGGAAATAATATATCGTGCCGAGACGGTAGTATGCGAGACCCATTCCGTCGAGGAAGGAGAATTGGGTACTTTCGGAGAGTGCGAGGTGGAATGTGGTTTCGGCTTTTGAGTAGAGTTTTTGTCGGATTTGACGTTGGCCTAAGGCTATGAGACAGTCGCACCGGGCGCGATAATCTGGGGAGAGGTCGTAGGAGGGGAGAGCGGCTTCGAGAGTTCGGATGAGATCGGAATGATCGCCGGAGAGAACGACTTTCGTCAGTCCTCGGAAGATATCTACATCCGCCAATCCACGCGTACTCTCAAGCTGGCGATATAGAGCTTCCGCCTCTTCGACGAACGGAGTCGGATCCGTCCCTCTGATCCTCTGAATTCGAGCAATACCGAGGAAGCACGATGCTCGAAGGTGAGGACTCTGAAGGTCGTCGGCGAGATCGATAGCACAACGAAGTCTTTCGATCGATCCAAGACCAGAGAGGGAGGCGAAGATGCACAGAGGAGGAATAGCCTCCACAAGTGGGAGTACCGGCATCTCATGCTCCGCCGAATTAACCAACAGACTCTCGATATTCCCAATCTCCCCTCCCAACTTCCGATACGTAGCTCCACAACCCGGATATCCAATCCTATTCGCAGAAGACGCGACTTCCGCATATCTCTTACAAAGATTCCAGAATGCCGAAGAAGAAGGAAAATGATGGTGTTGGATAAAGTTCCGGAGGGGTGCTAGAACTTTTAGTCGACCTGTCGCGACGCGGAAGACGAGGGCATTTCCTAGAAGGATGGAGATGGCACCTTCAGGCTTCAATACGTCCGGTGCGAATGCGCGGACGTCATCCAGTTCTACGCCTTCAGGTAAGAGGGAGAGTAAAGAGAGAACTTGAAGAGCTTCAGGAAATCGTGCGATACGAGGCGACTCGAGTGTAATGCGGATAGAGATATCCAAACTATTCTTCCGATGTTGTCCATGATCCGCCAATGCCGTTCCATCGCTCTTCCATCGATCTACAAGCTCCGACGTAGGCTCATATTGAGCCGTAGCAGCGATTAACGTCACAGCGAGCGGAAGATCATCCGCATAATCCAGAAGGATATCCAAATGAGGATCATGGGGATCTCCATCGGTGATAGCAAGGAACGTATCCCTCGCCGCACTCCGATCATATGGAGCGATCATCGGAAGGAACGGTCTCGACCAAAGTGTCCCACTAGGCCTCTCAGCCCCTCGCATAGTGACGATAATCCCCAACTCCTTGATCCCACTCAACGTACTGAGGAAATTTTCAACATCCCCCCTTCTCATCATATTCTCCCAAGGCGATTCGAAATTATCAAGAACCAATAACTTCCTATGATCACCATGTCGAAAAAGGCTGATCAATCGATCTTGAAGTTGTTCGCCTTGTAATCCAAAGTAGGATGACATGACGGATACGAGGCCAGCCAAGTCAGAAGCGGCGTCGCAGGGTATGAAGAATATTTGATCGGAGAATATGGTGCTGATTCGGGGATCGTGGAGGGCGGCGAGGACTAGGGAGGATTTGCCGACTCCTCCGGGGCCGAGGATGCAGATGTGGGAGTCGAATTGATGGATGAGACTGTCGATGATGGTGTTGACGAGATCGTCGCGTCCGAAGAAGATTGCGGGTCGGCTGGGCAAAGGGTTTCTCGGGCGCCTAATGAGATTGATCAGCGAAGATCGTCAGAGATTGTCATCGGGACGAACAGTATGTGCAGCTGAAGCTTGATAAGCTCAATATGCATGGCAGAATATGATATAAGCTTACCTGGGAAACGGTTTGAAGAGCGCCGGCTTGTTCGATCTCGTGACGAAGAACGTCAAGTTGTTCAATAAATTCTTCGGTATTTTGAGCATCGCTCTTAACTTGACGCACGATCGAACGTTGCATCCTTAGACTCGAGCGCGTCTAGAAAAGGAACATGTAATAAAAGTCAACAATAAAGATGACAAAACTCACTCGGAATATTTGGATAGCATTCTCAATATCCTGCGCATGTCTCTTCAACGCGGCCTTGACTTCCCGAACTTCCAAAGCTCTAATGAAGAACCCTCTTTTGGTAAGCTTCTTCTGACAATCATGAACCTCGGATAGGGTCCTATAATGCTGCGCATCAGCTGATAGCCTAGAGCGAAGACGAATATTGATCTCCACCTTATCAGAACGCTAATATCAATCAGCGGTTCGTACATGTCTCCGGCCTGACTATCAGATTCGGAAAAGAGGAGGACGAGCTCTGAGATTTGCATGGCGAGAAGTAAGCACTCGTCTTTGCATGATCGGACACTCTGAGGACAGAGGATTAAGACACGTCGAGAGGATGGATGTGAAGCTTACGTGAGCAGTTTCTAAAATTAGGACAGCGATACTGGCAACGACTGTCGTGGACGTTTGATTGGCCACTTGAGAGAGCTCTTTGAGCGTTCTCAGAGCGTAGTTGAACGTTCCTTTGACTTGAACGGGGAGCGTCGAACGAAGGATGGGCGCATCTAGACGATGAGAATCGACTGCTGTGGATTGAGGGAGAGGAAGCAGAGCCATAGAATAATAAGACGAGGATGTTCGCGGGGACTGAGATATGATTAGCTGCAAGATTGCTGATGATTAGGACAAGGACACGCTACAGTGAATCGTACACATACCACAGTCAAAGGGCAGACGAGACTTCCAAACCATCCTCGATATCAAATTCCAATCCCTTTATGAAGGTAGCGGAGCGGAGCGCTTGCTTCTAGTCTCGAACTCATTGATGGCACCAAGGTCGGCGGAAATCAGCGTGGCATCGAATGACATCCATTGTGGTATGGATAGAGGGATTAGCGGACAAGTGCGGCGAGGAGCAAGACGACGCGCATCAAACAGTGCGCAATGGTCGGAGAGAGCGTTGGCGACTGCGAATGCCAGTGGGAAAAGAGCGGTCGAGGGGTGCTTGAAAACGGAAGCTTCGGCAATTTCTATTAGCCGGCCCGACGCGCGTTCGGCGTCGTGTCCTAGACTCTCAGTCATGTCTCCGTTACTACACTCAGTGTGGCCATCCTGGTTCTGTGAGGAACTGTGCCCATCATGAGGTCCTTTTGATAATTACCTCGACTCAGGAATCTGGTGATATTGTACTATTGTTAGAAACAACGTCTATATCTACGTATACCAGTACAAGCGGTTCGAAGGTTGGTTCTAACGTTGCCGACTCTCGTCGAGAACCGTTCGAGAATATCAGGAGAATCAGTAAAGAACTCTTGAACACAATCCAAAGTGATCGGTTCCCAGCTATCGCTTTGCCGAGCGATGCGATAGTTGTATGATATATCTGCAAAAAGATAAAGCTTCTTGAGAATTAGGTCGTTCGCTTTACGATGAGAGAAAGTTAGCTTTATCTCCTCAAGGTGAGATAGGTCACCGCTGATACAGAGCTCCTCGAGTTTCGGACAAATCAATGGATCTTGAAGAGCTCGAATAAAGTTTTCCCTTGTCTTTGACAAGTCTTCGTGTATTATCAGTTTCGTGATTGACGGGTAGTGTCTCAGAAGAGCTTGGCAGCTCTCGAGTGTAGCAGGTTGTTTCTCCCGTACTGAGCGTATAATATCGAGTCGGTCAGTGACGCGTGGCAGATCGACAAACAGATACGACTGCACCTAGACACGAATGGGGGTCATGGAAGAACAGTCTGTTCAAGCACAGAGTATCAGGAGTGATACTGGGCAAATTATTTGTGATGGATTGGATTGTAGGGTGCACTCCCGCACTCCCATATTCGCAAAGCTCGCGACGTCGACGCCCAGCGTCGAAGTAATATCTTTCCTCGCGAACCTCAGACTCTGACGAATCTAGCATAGCCGTGAATGAGCAATACGGGATCGAAATTGACTCTTGCGCAGATGGATCGAGGTAAAGCTTTGCCGATAGCTCTTTGCCGGTATCTTGACTCAAATGTAGGAACTTTGCACGTCTCGTGAATTCATGAATATATGGCGGTAAATCGGCGTAGGAATCAAAGGCATCCTTCCTCTTAATATGACGACACTTGATCGAAAGCGTGGAAAGTTGGGGACAACTGAGTGCCGAGAGAAAGAAGGTGGGAAGAAGCTGCAGAGACGCCGCCGTCGAAGACACCGAAACTGACGAATCCTTGCGCAATAAGAGGTCAATGTGAGTGCACTTTATGAGTTCCACAGCAGTGCTGGTGGTGTCGCTCGATCGTTCCCGTGCCCTCACCACCTCTAACTTCAACCTCTCGATATCCGGAGTGTGGGACAGGAAATCATGGATATCAGACCAGGATGCCTCTCGGGCGGACGCGTCAAGAACCGTGTGGGGTCTAGTTGTTATAGCTGTACCAGGACATACGAGAGATAGGAATCGAAGTCCTTTCAAAAGGGTCTGATCCTTCAAAAATGGGATCGGAAATCCTTCCAGGGTGAGACTGTGCAAAGCTCGAGAGTTTGCAAGAAAAAAATCTGTAATAGCGCAAGGCATAGTACCCATGCGGTTCTCACGATCTTTATATCTGAGAGTGAGTTCTTCTAAGAGTGGGGCTGGATAATGTGATAGCCCTTCAAACACTTCGGCGAGGGTAGTGTAGCTGCTAATGCCGTCGGTTGGTGGACTGTGGCAGCGGGTTTTCCGCTGAATCTCCAGATTTATCTCTTTCGTCATTGGAAGTCGCTCAAGAAGAAGGAGTGGAGCGTTCCGGGGCAACTCACTTCGGTTGCTCATCTGAATCTTCGGATTCAGCCCCCAAGATCGGATACTGAAAGTGGAGACAGCCTCAGGAGGCCAGTTTAGACTCAAGCGACACCAGATAGATGTGGTACTCATAGCGATTCGTCGCCATACAGAACATCTGGCGTAGAGATTTAGTAACATCGGGGAGTTGAGATGAAATAACAGCTCACATGTGCGTGAGCCGGAGAATATGGACGAATCCGAATCGTCGATTTTGTGGGGACTCTTCATCGCGCGAACCAGCTGTCGACACCCAACATGTCTCGACATACTCGCTCAAGATCATACTGATGAACTGTTTAGGCAGAGTAACAATGGGCAACTGCCTGTTCAGTTCTCGCCGAAATAGAAGCCCCTCTGGCTCAGCATCGTGTATGATCTTATCGTAGCTTATTCCCTCAGCGAGTTGTTTTTTCTTCTTCGTAGCACAATCTCTCCTCTCAGCACTGGTTTGAGCACCTTTGTGCGCGGTCCCGTCGTTGAATAAAGTTGCTATAGCTTGAGTGATCCTAATTCTCTATGAGTTTTGGGGTGGTAGAATTAAAGTCAAAATCTTTCCCATACCTGGCTTCCGTGAAAGCTATTTCTTTTATCCCCTCTCGCAGTCCTGAAATCTGCTTCGCCCATGGTTCAACCGACGTGTCAACGTAACGCAGTGAGACTTGGATGAATTTGTTGAGCCTCTTCTCCGCTATCGCAGTCGTTCTCTGGAGTCGTTCTTCGAGACAACGAGGGACATTCGCAGGCATAGATGCAGCAGTCAGAGGACAGTAAGATCGGCGTTCCTTGCTATGACGAAGAATAGGCGCCCGAACATCGCCGTGATGGCCTCGGAATCGGTTAGAATATTTCCATTTTTTAACCCGGAGGTACCAGAAACCGATCGCGAGCCAGCTTGTCTCGATCTGCATGAACCTCTTCTCATGGCACTGAGATAGGAGTAAACTATTTTACCATCGGAATATATCCACTGCGACCGGATAAAAGCAGCGCAGGGCTATTTGAAAAGAAAAGTCTCGGTTCCGGGCTCCGGCGAAAATAAATGTCGTTCAGCCGGGCCAATGTGAACCTGAGAGCCCTGCAACCTGCATGATCTTGAGTCCAACGCACTCTCTGCAACACGATGGACGGTTTCCCTAGAAACTTGGCAGATAAATTGGCTAAATACATGGAAAGATGCTCTGGATATAGATAACCACAAAATCATCTATCCTTGGCAATCGGTCGACCCCGGAGTCCCGGACTGAGGCCTGATGTTACATGTATGACAGCCCGTTTCTTGGTTTTTGAGCCTTCCCTCTGGTCTTTGGCAGTATTATAATCGGTCCGTCCGGGACTCCGAATCTACCTCGACTGCAGGCAGTCATCAAGATGATAGGATACTCCGCACAAAGATCTGCTACTTGGTTTTATAATTTTGAACTGGACACTGACTGAGAAAAATTGGCTCTCTGGCAAATTATGACGACATATTACTTGTAAATTGTTAATCTTCGTCTTCGACTTACTCTTCGTCTTCTTCGTCGGTTTCTGAATCCCCTTCTCCGCTTTCATCTTCATCTTGGTCCTCCTCGTCAACAAAACGATGACAATCCGTGAAGAATTGGTCAACACAGTCCAAAGGAATTCGTTCCAAACTATCTCTCGTGTCAGCGTACAGGTACACGGGTGTGTCACCTCCGAAAAGATAAAGTTTTGTGAGAATGAAGCCTCGGGCTTTTCGGTTTGAGAACGTTATCCGAATCTCCTCCATGTCACGTTGGCCGCCGTTCAATTCGAGTTGCTGGAGTTTGGGGCACACGGAAGGGTCATGCAGCGCTCGAAGCAAATTTCTCCTCGTCTCGAATGTCCTATCCCCCAGTTCCAATGTAGTGATAGAGGGGTAGAGATTGAGAAGAGTTTGGCAGCTCTCAAGCGTGCCCGGGGTATTCATGCTGTCTGATTAAAGAACGAAAGATCTTTTAGCGACCCAAAAGACTGGAAACCAAAAGTTGATACCTCGAGGTTCGAAAGAGCAATAATAGAACAAGTCTTTGACAGACAACGTCTGAGGCGAGATTTTTGGCAAGTCATTTTTTATAGATTGAACTGTAGGATGGATTTCGAGCTCCTCACACAATGCATTCTTGCGCAGCTTAATCGGGTTCACGGGCTCCCAGTGCCTAGGGTAGAAGCGCTGGCGATCCTTCAAATCCGCTCGAAACGAACAGAAGCTAGAGCCGGACGGATCTAAAGAAAAGTGTACTGCAAGGACGCGTCCCTCATAGCTCTGAGTGAAATACAGCGATTTGGCACGCTGCACGAATTCCTGGATGAAGTCTGGTAAGTCCGCATATGAAGCGAATGCATGCTCCCTCAGTATCCCAGCACATGCGATGTGGAGTTCAGCCAGTCGAGGACATTCGATGGCCGAAAGGAACCTCCTCGGAGATGTGATAGCGTTGTTCGCGGTCGGGTCTGACAACGAAAGGTATATCCGATGCAACTTGTTCAGTTCCACGGTGGCGCCGGACGAGTTCTTCCAAGAGTCGGAGATTTCTTCTACCTCCAATTCTTCGATTTCGGGTGTGTGGGAAAGAAAATCATGAATTTCGGACAAGCATGCCAGCTGAACCCGATGGGACAGTGGATCAAACGGGTACGCAATCTGTGTCATCCCTGCAGGTCGATTAAAAGACAGGAAGCGAATTCCTTTTAAGGTAGTATGCTCCTTCAAATAGGGCACGGTGAATCCTTCTAGTTTCAGGTGGCATAGATTCTGCGAGTTGGCTAGGAAAAAGTCTTTAACTATGCATGGAAAATCCCTTCCGTCAGATTCCTTCTGAGTATGAAGTTTGAACCTGAGAGTGAGGTTCGTCAACAATGGTGCGGACGAGTTCGACATTGTGTCAAGGATTTTTGCAACAGATCCAAAATCCTTCAAGACCGAAGCAGCGAATTTCGAGCGACTGTTGGAGTCTTGCAGTTCAAAATCTAACGTCATCTCTCTAACCTTGAACAGGCGTTCGCCGTGAAGTTCTGGAGCGTCCTTGGGAAATTCGCCTCGAGAATGCAATGTAATAGTTAGAGGTAGACCCCCCGAGCGCATTGTGAACGCTGACACAACCCTGGGGGACCAGTTTAAGCTTACACGACACCAGAGATTTGTCGCCCTCAGAGCAATTTTTCGCCATGCAGAACAACTGATGTAGATCCTTCAGACTCATGAACTAATTGGAATGAGTCTACTACTCACATTTGCGTGACTCGTAAGATAACAAGGAATCCGAACTCTTGATTCAGCGAGGACTGCCAGACCCCATCGACCAACTGACTGAAGATCAATCTAACGACCTGTTTGGGGAGACTGAGAACGGGCAGCTGCCTGTTCATTTCTTGCCGAAATAAAAGGCTCTTCAATCCATCACCATAAATCATTTCATCATAGCTCACCCCCTCTACTAGCTGCTTCTTCTTCGTCATCGCATATTCTCTCCTCTCGGCACTCGATTGGGCGCCCTCATGCGCTGTCCCATCATTCATTAGAGTGAATATAGCTTGATTGATCCTATATCCAATTGATTGTTGTTCTTACCAGATCACGACAGCTCAATGTCTACATACCTTGCTTCCGTGAAAGCTATCTCCCGAATGCCCTCTCGTAATCCTGACAGATGCGTCACCCATGGTTCGGCGGACGTATCCACGTATCGCAGGGAGCCTTGTATGAATTTATCCAGCCTCTTGTCCGCGGTCGCGGTGGTCCTCTGGACTTTTTCTTTGAGAAAGCCAGGGATATGGGTTGGCATTTGCTCAGTTGTCGCTATGTGCTCCTTGAAGTTGTCGCGGGAACGAAGAATAGACGCCCCAGTAATATTATCGTGACTCGAGGGGCTTTCGGCTAGACCCGATATATTAATAGAACGTGGAGGGCGCATCGACTTCGCAACAGACCAAGCTTAATTCCAATGGACACTAGGATGTCATATCGCGCTTGATCATCTCGAATATTACCAGTAAACCAGTATTCTCATCCGCATCTTCGAATCCGTGTTGGGCCCCCATATTAATTGACCTATGTAACTGGCTTCACCAAAAGACATCCGGATCATGTTGGCCAAGATCAGACCACAAGAAATTGTAACCGCTTTTGCGATGAGCTGGTAACATGCACCTTCTTCACGCTGAGACGAAGAGACTCATGGCGCTGCTTCCGATCCAGTGGGAGAAGCACCTTCGGCAAATCCATCATCGCCCGGTGACGCGTCCCCATCTCCCTCAACAGCCTCTTGATCCCCATCTTCGTTTCCGATAGCAATCCCACCAGCGTGACCTCCTGCTCCGCCTTCCTTCCCACCTCTTCCACCATCTCCGGCAACTGTCGTCGAGATGAATGAGTCTTTCCTTAGAACATACGGCGAAACTTACTGATATCAGCACCTAGAGCACCGATAGATAAAATGCCTTTATTCCGGGACAAAACACAGCCTCCTTCTCCTCCAGGTCCGGTTGCGATACCATTTCCACCACGTCCGCCTGCTATAAATGTTCTCAGTCCGAAGCTCGTCGTCCAAGGCGAATGCGTCATCCTCACATAATTTTGCCTGCTCAAAATCGAGGACGACATTTCCTGAATTATGACATCCGATCTCACCACCTCTCCCTCCTCCTGTCTTTCCGTCACCGCCTTTACCAGCTTCTGTGAGACGATTTGAGCAGTGATATGATTCGAAAAGAGAAAATGCGCACTGAGTGTAGCACCCTTAAAATTAATTGGCATATTTGACTGCGCTCGCTAAGAGAGATTGACGTGTTCAAGAGCATACCATCACTGCACTCGATATATATATAAGCGAAGAGGCAGTCAAACGTTGCCAGTTTAATCACCGCAGGTGTATCCCTGAAGGGTGACGATTGTTCGACGAGGATTGGCCAATGGTATCTATCGAATGGCAGCAGTGACTACATCAATGTTAACATTCTGTGATCGAGCCTAAACATGACTCACAGGGCATGGCATAGCTCGTATCGTTGTTGAAAGCGCCCAAGATCAAATCAACCGACATGTCGAATTTATCGTCTGTGTCCAAGGGACGATCAGATCGCGCAGAGAGGGTCACGGCCGGACGTTGAAAACGTTATTGCGAGGGGCTCGAATATCTGCTCGGATATTTAGTTTTTGAGCGTTTACTTATATCGGGAGGCATGCCTACCATATATAGCTCGCAAGGCGTAAGTTGTACCATCGGTGACATGTCCATTGGAAGCCTCAAGTTCCGGCCCATTTTCATAAGTAAATCTGGATATCACTTTCGAAGAGGCCCTCAGTTCGCGAGCCAAGCATCAAGGGACATCGTTGAACGCCAGCGAAAAGCAGATAGTCGGAAGAGTGTTAGAAGTTCGCGATGGCGCGGCGCCCTTGAGTTCACCAGACTTAATGTAATGACCAGTTGCTTGAGCTCCTTTTCAATTTCGGAAAGTAACGAGGTCCTAGGTCCTAGGGCTCGACCTCAAAGAATAAATTTTTGAAAGAAATCGACGAAGACCCCAGAGGATTCGTTGACAGTCATTCAATTTAATGGACGGACCTTTCAAGTCCGTGATATGGTGACATTGTACTGTTGACTATGCTGGTCCAGATCGACTAGCGACTAGGCTATGTCGCTGACCGCCATCCTTTGTTGCAAGGTCGCTGAGCAGGTTGGGCGGAGTTCCAAATCGGCACCCGGCACTGATGCCGCTCAGTGACGTAAGCCAGAAAGCCAGACCGAAGCCGTCGCTGACCTTGTCGAACTCACCGAACATTTAGATCGACGATTAACTCTTTCTTCTTCAGATTGGAACAACAAAGATCACTTTTTAAAATTAAGCCAGTGAGTCTATCACCGTGAAATATTCTGTTTACAGTGTCGCTATATATCTTTATCCAGGATCTGTCTTCCACGACGCACGCGAGGGCTTGAAAGCGAACCTTCTCTGAACCAGCTCTCCGTCAATTTCATACAACCCCATAACATGGCACATAGCCTCTCCGCCAAATGTACCCCCCTCAAACAATCCTACGACTCCTGCTTCAATACTTGGTTCGAGACATACCTCAAACCGCTCCCGTCCTCAGCAACGCAGTCAGAGCGCGAAGAATGGACAAAAGGCAAGACCAAGGAATATGAAGAGAAGTGTGGAAAGGTCTGGGAGGCATATCGAGATTGTGTGTCGAAGGCGGTCAAGGATAAGGGATTAGAACAAATGTTGGATGAGGCTCGGGGAGAGAACCCCTTGGTGGATGTAGGGAGCGTCGATGAGGAAAGATAACACTAATTGTGGTGTATGGAACCGTTTATTTGGTACGCTGAACCTTTCTGAGATCCATTCTTGTGCTCATATACCCCATCGCCAGCTTTGTGTTCGCTTTCCGGACCATCATATTTATTCATCTCGATATATTTGTACTGCTACGACGACGACGCATTGTGTCGCTAATCATCCCTACATCCCTTCTCAATATCATACATACACATCCCACACCTCCGGTTCTCTCATACGAGCAACACGCTACAACCATGCTCGAGCTACCATACGCTTCCAGGAACTTTCGGCGAAGGAATGCTTTGGGGTAAACTGCTGGGCGGTCTCATCGCCTCAACCCCCGGCGTTGTAGCAGCTTTAGGAGCTACATCGATCGGTTTCCGGTATTCGATCTTCTCAACTCGGACTTCGGAGTCGATGAGTTGGTAGACGTACGTGACGACCGTGGTCCCTTGGATGTCCATCAAGGCAAAGGAGGGAATTGGCGATCTGCAGAGTACCTTCAGCATCGGCGTAGACTGACAGAGATAGGGTGATGTGGGAAAGCGTGTGACGGTAGGACGGACGAAAGGAGAGCAGTAAAGCTCCATAAAAGAAGGGAGGATGATGAGGGAGAAGACAGTATGTACGTACTCGTCACCGCCATTTGCATGCCATGCTCCCGTCGCACTCCCTGGGTTCACGAAGAACTTGCCATCAAACTCCGTCGCCTGAAACCTGGATGCGTCATCCATCAATATAACACCATAGGAAATGAGACAAGACGCGAACGTGTGTGTATGTCCTGATACGAGAACGTCGACGTCCAACTGTCTTGATATGGAATTGAGCGAGTCAAGGTCTCCCCATGGCACTGCTTGATGCCCATGGATGACGCCTATCCGGATTGGCGTATGCTGCAATATTATTGAGTTCGGAAAGTTCCCATTCTGTTTGAACCGTTCATGACATCCGGAGTGACATCGAAAGAGCTCGTGAAAGACGCACCTGGTCGTAATCTCCCCGCACGACATTTACATCCGCAGCAACGCTCTGTAGATACTCATACGTCTCTTTGTCACAGACATTCCCCGTACAGATAATCTGTTGAATCTTCCCTGGGACCTACGTAGAACCATCAGCTCATTCATCTGACCAGCCAGACGTGAAGCACGGCTGACGGTTGCTTACCAGCAGCTTTTTGAATTTAGCGGGGAGATCGTGCACACTGTCAAGACCGGCGAGGATTTGATTAGCTGCTGACGGTTCAGGCGAGATGAACGTACCGATAAGGTATATGCAAGTCACCAATGACAAGGACGAGTACCATTCTCGTTCTCCCTGCCTGCTTTGATGAGAGCTGCGTGTATTACGTCAGCAAATACCTACCTGATCCGAGTGTTCCGATTTGACTTCCGATGCCCTAACTTGCAGGAAGCCCTAGAGACGATGAATCCTAATATCCCAGCTACGTCGAAGTGGGCCCAAGCAATAATTCCAGCTGGAATAGTCTGTCACTTTGAATTGCGAGCCTCGAGACACGAAAATCCGGACCCATGAGAATGATTATTTAAACCGACGAAAATTGCCGGTTTCCATGGTCGCCTTCAACTTTCGCCTCGATGGACTGTGACCTGGCATCATAACCTGGTTTAATCATCTATAATCTTGATTGTGTGGCGTAACTCCATCACATGGCTTGCCCTGAATGGAATTTCAGTGGAAGCGCATAACCGAGGTTGAAACTCCGAAACCTTCTCCTCTGTCGACTTCCACCACTGGGGATATCAACAATTCGAAAATGAGCCTCATGAGCACCAATTCTCTTTCTGAAGATATGAGACTCGCAAAACTGATGGCGGATATGAATGTCGATATTTTCGTCGAATCGTCTCTCCTAAATATCGATGCGTCGAAAGCGCCGTGGGCGGCTCGATTACAAGGGATGCGCGCAGACTTGGGGGCCGCATTAGTCCTCAAAGTCAGGTAATCGATCATATCCCTATATCAAAATGCGTATCTCAACCGTACCCAGGTACTTGAATGCTCTCAAGTCATTTGCGAACGCCGAACCGCAGGTCATCTACGGAGTGGCTGAGCAACTATACAGACGGAATCGGTTCTTCGAAGAGAGGGAGCACGACCTAGCAAATGGGGTGGTCCTTGATGATCTGATCTATTCACCTCATGTGGAGAGCCTGTGGATTCGAAGAGCCATGAATCGCCAGTTACACGCAGTCTATCTCCCCGCCGAGATTCTATGCATGATCTTCGAGAGGTTCCTGGCCAACATATGGGAGATATCAGATAGGGATCTAGGGCAGTCGAGCATGAATAAAGAGACGGGATATGAAAGCCTTCTTGTCATCTCAAAAGTGTATGTTCCAGCCTAAATCACTCCCCTTTCAAACATTGTTCTATACTTATCAACTCCATGAACATAGGTGCTCAGACTGGCGGAATGTTTCTCTGGGCATGAAACCGTTTTGGTCCAGAATTAATCTGAACTGGGTTACAGAGGCTCTTGTCGCCTTCGCCGAGCGTGCAGAGGGAACGCCGCTTCACATCGAGGTGGGGAATCCTCCCGAGTTGTCGTGGCGCCTGCGATTTCCGAATGATGATGACAATGACGAAACATTTGATCTTATGACTTGGATCCTCATCGACTCGGAGAGTATCCGGTCAGCGAAGACTTTCAATCTCCATTTCACTACAGAGACCAGAATGCCTCCGAACGATCCCCTCACTGAACTTCTCAGTAGGATATGGGATCTTGAGCCTCTGCCACTCGAAAGTATCAGTCTTATAGATGCCACCAGGAAGGAAGCGACTTCATTAGGTGGGAAGGCATTTTCCAATTTGCCAAAGATTCGACAGATTTTCCTAGACGGATTTCAATATCCGGATTCGGTAGATCTGCCGCCTCTTCATGACCTCGCGTCCTTTCACTTTCGAATGACGCATAACAATGGCCCACCTCTCACCCTCCCTTCCCTCAGACGGTTTCTTTCATGCACACCAAACATCGAGGAATTAATCTTGGAAAACATCGTTGATGTCTCCACTTCCTCTGATACGAGCTCGGACATGGATTTCCAAATCGTGTTGTCGCGGTGCAGAAAACTCGTCATCAGTTTGAGCCTCGGACTGTCTCCTCAGCAGTTATTCTCGACCATAATGTTCCCCCATATCGAGGCATTGACGATTTCCTGCAAAAAGGTTCTCATGCAGAACGCATTCTTGCCTTTCGAGCATCTTCCCAGCTATGTTAGGGATATTACTGGGCCCTGCAAAACACTCGAGATCAAAGGTGATCAATATATCATGTCGGCAAAGTACTACATTGAAGACCCAGCCGACGGGGGACTGGGCAGTGCAGTTTGCTCATTAACATCATCTCGGATGGGTGGCCCCGTAGATGATGATGACCTCACAGAGGAGGACTTCCTCCCGGATATTCATCCTGTGATCGGCAGCATCCTTTGTTCTCTGCCTCCTGCAGATCCGACCTCTCTGATAATACATCAGAGCTTCACTCGCCATCCTTACGGACATCCATCTGTGGGTGGATGGAAAGCGTTGTTTGTAGCTTATCCATCAGTTACAAAGCTCGACATGGGCGCTCTAAAGAAGACTTTCACAACGAATTGGATGAAAGCGCTTGCGGATGTTTCGATTTTTCCGCAACTTGAAAGGCTGAACATACGTGGTGACAATGTAGATATCAAGGAGCTCAAGAAGACTTTGATTTCTCGAAAATCGAAGGGGTTTTTCCTGCAAATGTTGCATTTATGGGACACAACTTCCTCCGCTCAGTCAAATGAGCGAGCCATTCCGTCGACATGCGTGAATGAGTTCTTCACCAATTGGGCTAGTATCAAGGAGTTCGTCACCAATGGGGCTAGTATCAAGGAGTTGTAACGACTGACGATGGAGATGATGTGGATAGCACTAGTAGTTGTTGAAGATCAGGAAAGATGAATTTATTCTGGGCCCTGTCATTTATTCTCGAGCTGTCCTGAGCAGCATACCGAGTGGATTGCATTTGTGTACATTTTTATATCTTTTTGTATTCATGCCTCTTTCAGTCCAAATTTCAGTCGCTCAAGTTGTTCGTTTCGGCGCCTACGTGTTTGCCGAGCCATGACTAAAATCAATATTCCATTAGCGCTGGCACCAATCTTCGACCTCTCGTGCAAGTAATGCCGCCTCCAACTGTTCTCGCGGATGCTGACAGTCTTCAACAAACCTTGGATTCCACCGAGAAGGGAATAGATACCTTCTTGAAGACAGTCTTGAAGAATGCCGACGTGTCCTGTGAACCATGGGCCTCGCGTCTCGTTGATATTCGCCGAGACGCTCATCAGTTGGCCAGGATGAAGTCCAGGTACGCGTTGTTCTCTACAATCACGCGTCATACTGATCCAGATATCTAGAGTGACGACTGCTATTCATAATATAGTGACTGTCGAAAATATCCAACACATCGGTGATGCAGAAGAATTGACGGCGTTTCGAGATGCGAAAGCGAAGGAGCTATCTGAGGGAGAAGTTCTTGAGAAGATCATCTACTCTGCTGGGATGGAGGGCGTCATTCTCAGACGCGAGATGAACAGACTGTTGCCCGTCATCCAAATGCCGGTGGAGCTCATAGGCATGATCTTTGAGCACTATGCTGCCGATGTAAGGGAGTTATTGTTCTGGTCTGATATGGGCGTCTTGCCCGAGACAATACGCATTTCCCAAATGTACGTGGTCCAACTCATTGGATTCAACTCTCAATCTGTACCGTGTGACTAGATGTTCCCACTGGCGAATAGTGGCCCTCGACAACGGAAGTTTGTGGTCTCATATCAACTTCAGCTGGCCGCAAAAAGTTGTTTCCGGCTTAATTGAGCGATCTCGAGGATCACCGTTGGATTTCATGGTGGCCACTGATCGTGTGGCTCCCCTAACAGGCGGTGATATGGACTCCAAGATGGACTCTGTCGAACTGATCATCCGGCACATTCACCGATTGGACGGCCTCAATTTACTCTATGTGCAGCCTGATTCAGACTCGCCGGGATATGGCCTGCGCTCAAGTAGGCTCATGGAGTTATGGGATCAGAAGGGACCGATGCTCAGACACTTGAGCGTCAAGAGCAAGCCCGCCACGTCACCTTCCCTTGGAACTGGTCTCTTCCGAAACTTTCCCAATCTTCGTACGATGGAAATCATAGGTTGTGTGCTCCCAAAGTTGGAAAGCTATTCCCTACTCCCTCTTCTGCGAAAGATAACCATCGTATCGTCGCCTAACGTCGATCCCTTCATTTCGATCCATGAATTTATCGGGTTCCTGGATCACACGCCCAATCTGGAAGAAATGACTTTGCGACGCCTTGATTTTCGCCAGGAACATTCAACAAATCATAATGCCAACACAAGGGTTGAATTGAAACGGTGCAAGAAACTAGAGTTGTTTCTGCCTTCTTCCATTTCCCCGAATTTCTTCCTTTCGTCTGTGATCTTTTCACAACTCGATGCAATGCTTTTAGACGGCCAGCCCAATGCAGAGGACGCACTATTTAGACGCTACAGCATTCTCCCGTCATACGTTCGGGATATGCTTAGTCGGTGCAAGACCTTGATGTTGCATCCGCGACTCGGTCACGTCATAGTCGCAGACTATCATATGACAGAGGATATTGAAGATGCCAGACACAACCCAGATTATTCTCTCTGGGGGAACATCGGGTCTTTCCAGAATGAAAGCGGTATGCCCCCAGTTCTCGCTTCCGTCACTTCACATCTTCCTCTGGGAACCATCACCACTCTATCTCTCGATTCTATCGTCGATGAAGTCCTTTCGCCTGACATTTGGAAAGCATTCTTGGCTTTCTTCCCGGATGTGACTCGTCTCGAGATTCATGGCACGCTGAAGAAATACTCTCTCAGCTTCTGCAAGGCATTAGGAGATCCGTCGATCCTCCCTATGCTCACGAGGTTGGACATAGACGTCACCAGTTTCAACGTCAAGGAAGTTAACAGGGCTTTCGCTTCACGGGAGAGGATCGGTAACCTTCGCCTCGACACCCTGTATATTTGGGATTTCGAGAAAGCCGATACGATGCCGCGTCGACCGATCTACTCCAAGTGTGCGACCTTCTGCTTTACAAACTCTGAGTCTATACATGAGTTTTGACTCTCGTTCGTTCGTCTCATCGAATTCAGTCCGGACGGGGCGTCGTTCTGAACTTCTGAGGGGTACCTGAGCTTCGCTTTTGCCGTTGCTCTTGCAATATTCGAGGTTATTCATCCCGAGATATTCCAGAGTCTTCCAGTGCCAATGCCTTGGCCATCTTAAAGCCAATTTCACGTGCAACATCGAATTCACGCTATAGACGAAGGGCGGATGGTGGGTCATGCGGCGCATCGAAGTGTGGACATCGTGCATGGAGAACGAGAGGAAGTGGCTCTCAGTGGCCTTCACATGGTACTTAGATTCGTTGATACACTTGACTTGTGAGAACAGTTATCGCTATCTCAGATTATTTGGACGGATAACGTGTGCAAATAAGGCCAAACAACATCCTGCCCTTCCAGTCTCGTTAGCTACCTCACCAAGCACCTCGAGCGTGAGTTCGTTCCCTAACAAAACTCTCGATCGTTCCTGTGGTGCGCCTGATGGATTTTTATGGGCCACGCTGGAACTCGCCTGGTGGAGTTATACTATATATGGGACATCTGGGTGACTGCGACGTAGGTATGGTCTCAATATCCTCTGTATTTCTGATATTCGTAAACCCTATGACCTGGTCGGATTTTGCAGGTCACAAGCCGCCTCCCCTTCACTTCCGAGTTACCAATTAACGAAGAACAGCTTGGCTGGTCGAAACGCGTCAACACGTATCTTTTATGCCCCAATCCCCACTTTATCCACCCTGCTTATTCGACGACGCTGGTCTGGACTAAAAGATGATTCATGTCCTCTCATTTCGGTCTTACCTGGCCTCGCATTGTATATGTGGCACGTCGCGAAGCCTAGACTCGATGGCACGGGATAGAACGACCGGCATCCAACCTCACAAGTCGAATGAGCCTCATGGCCTCATTCACATCCAATTTGTGCGAGAGCTGTGTATCATCTTCAAGAAAAATCAGCACGATCTCGATATATGAACAGCCAGCTGAGGGTCCTTTCGCTCAAAGTGTCGGTGGCTCGCCGTCGGCGCATTGGTTATTGAATAAGGCTGCTTCGCACGTTTACTTCAGTATCTACGTGAAAACGTGAGTAAACTTGTCATGGCCTTCCTATGTGCCCTCATCCTGGCCGTATAGTGTCGTCACCATAAGTCGCCAAATGCGTCGGGCGGAATTCATGCCTATTATTACTTGCTTCCGCCATCGTCACGCCTGAAAGCATCTCTTTCCTGATCATAAACCCACCATGTTCCATGGCAACCTTCTTCCTCACGCTCGCCTTGGCTGAAGCAAACCAACCTGCTACAAATGAGGAATGTGATGTCGAAGAGGCCGGAGTCGAAGAGGAAGATTCCGAAAACACGAAGGCTACTCTCTGCTCCATTCTCTAATCAGTACGTTCACGCATTCGCATCTGCCATCATGTCGAACACTGAGATATTCTTCTGTTCTCTTTAGCTTCGCCTTCGGTCTGATGAACTTGACATCCGACTTCTGGTCCTCAATCGAGTTGTCAACTTTTGGAACACTGATCTCGCCGTCGAATGGACAGAGACATGTACGCGGTATCTTGCCGTCTCCATCGTTCATCATCTGCTCTGCGTTTTCGCAGCCGAGCCGTCGAGACGTTCTTCGCCCACCACCACCACAGCTTAGTTGGCTATTCCGTCAGTCTCCGATACATCCGAATTGTCAAACTTCGCTACCTGTTCTCGCACATCATGGTCTTTCGTACTGCCACCACCGCATTTCAACCTACCCATTCCTTCATGTTCACGATCGCTATGATTGAAGCATCTGCTCCTCCTTGCATATGTTCATCATCCATTACGTCAGCGAAAACTCTCTCAAATGATGAGACGATTGTGGAAAGTAGCCTTCTATCTCCCTCAATCCCTGCTTCTCGAGCCTCAGAAGCGCAGGTCGTGAATGATTCTTCCTCATACACCAATCTCTCAGTTGCCACCATACATCCTCAACACCTCTTCGGCCACGAACGGGCCTAGACCTTCAGATTGGAGGAGACACTTCACATGAACCATGACTGTCGGTCGGAAATGAAATCTTCTGTTGCGTAGTTATGCGGCACGTCAGGCCATACTCGTCGCAATAACGACTAGTCTTGCTTCTCCGTCGACCTATGTAATACCCCTGGACGAATTCGCGAGGGCGCCTAATATAAGTGACACCGATCGGGGCAATTTTTTTGTACGACTCTCGGATGTCATTATTCAATGAGGATCTTGTGCAATCTACATAAAATAAGAATAGCAGTACTAGTTCCAAACGAAAGGAAAATGTATGTGCTGTCATTTCGGGGTTTCCCACGGATCCGCTCGCAGCCTCCGCGACATATTGAAGACTCTGAAAAGCGTCAATTCCTATAGTGCTCCCGCCTTGCTTTTCCCTGTTTTCGAAGGCTCAAGACCACGATGAGCCTGTACTGCGTGATGCTTGGATGAAGCTGTCAAAGTGACGAAAATAAACGACTTTTCTTACCGAATTCTCAATGAGATCGACCTTGATGCATTCGAGCCCTACCTGCAAATATCGCGTCAATCTCGATATATGTACGTCCTCTAGCTCTCATTAACTCATAGCAATAACTCATTTTGACCAGTATGTCTGACTTCGACGTTGGAGGCTGAGACGAGAGGATAGGGGCACCGGCGCTTATTCCCCGCGCAACGTCGAAAAGCAGCATCGAACTTAAACTCCTTGGATGGGGCATAGACTCGGTCGAGGACAGGACTGTAATTATCAGGTATGTGAATTTCGAATCCCCTTTTGCGATTAACTGAGCGTCTGACTTCAGAGTGTGGCCTGTTTCCTCCTCGTCGCGGGATATCTCTCCAAGCCTAGGATACACGTCGAGTCATTGGATTATCACGTCGACCTTTCGGTATGTCATCAGAGCTGTCCACCTCATATAATGATGAAACTCACACATCCGTCGGCTTAGTCAATCAGCTTCCACCTTAAAGCTCGATCCTTCGTCCGGCGGAATCAAATCCATGTATTCTTTTATCGAACGTCCATCGCGCAGGGCCACCACGCTCACCGTCCTTGGGTACGGGATAGTATCTTCGAGCGACGTCCTTCTGTGCGCCCTTTCAACACGGGGTTCGCCTTGATGACTTGATGAGTTGTCGTTCCGTCAGGTCTTCCAGGCACGAGAAATGTTGAAGAGAAATTTTGAAACAGGGGGACTGACGGTGGTGCAAGAAAAATACAGGCTTGAGAAGATGCATAAGGTCATTTTAGAGCAGCGCCTGCGCCGAGGCTCGTTCGCCGACGTCGATAGCATAACCGACATGCTGCAACCGGAGACCACCTCTCGCCTTTCTCGGACCTCAAGGTCGTTGTTGGGAAGCAGAGAAGGACATATGAAGCGGGATGCGCTGATACTGATAGAGGTCCGTTGAGCGTCAGAGATTCAAGTCGACGAAATGAGTATTCGGGAGTCGTATAGAGGACTGAGTCGAAGACCTTAGGTGAGCCATTATATAACATCATTGCTTTCGGTGCTCACTCACCTTTGTTATCTCTCTCAGATACACGATATCATTACGGCTGTCCCATCCTTCATGTCCGGCTTTGGTCTGGTAGCCTCACCGAATGTGGGCTCAGATACTGCCGTTCACAAGGCCAAAGAGCGTATCGCGTCTCTTGGACGTTTACTTGAAGATTGCTTAGTGCTCTTAGGCAGAGTCTGCTCGCGCTCCTCCAGCTGCCGACAAGAGAACAGAAGCACCCGGTCTGCCGAGTTGGTGTTCCTGCGCGGACTCTATATCCTCCAATATATCATCGTCACCTCATCACACTCTGTAAGACCGATGCTCTCTCAACTCTCTCCCTCCTCTTACACCTTCTGGCTCTACAAAGGAGACTCTTAGTTTTACGTGTCGTCCACAACCGCATGACAAGAAGTTCCAGTACCACAAGCTGGCTATCGTCGTCCGACATCGCTCCGACGCGTCATCCATGTTCCTGAATCCTTTAAGCCCATTCCCGTACTTCACGATATCCTCTCCATCAAACTCTGGTTCATCATGGCGCGTGACGGGCCCTCGTCTTTATTCTTCTTTGAGCATCGTTCGCATTCTTGCTTGTGGCTCTTCCGGCTAGACATTTTGTCCTAGACCCTAGAACTATACTTGTTCGAGTATACGTTCTAGCGGGCCCTTTGTCCTGGGGTCAAGGCTCTATTTCTGGAATATATCCAGAAGCGAGATATATTCAGGGCTCGTCGTGAGATATGCAGGCCGTCGGGTCTTTATGGAATAGCGTCGTCTCCACCGAGGAGGAATTTTGTGGAGCATTCCTGCTTGGCTCTCGATCCACGAAAGAAAATGAGACCCAGGATATACTTCTGCTCTCGATTATTGCTGCGACATATTCGAATTTTCGTTTCTGAATGCAACTACAGTTCATTCCACGAGCTATGTCTTTCGGTTCTGTCATATTTTCTTCTCGCGTTTACACAACTACTCTAAGATCGAGAGCACAGCCAATGCCATCCTCTTCTCGCGATCCCGGCAGCAGAAATTACCCCCTTTCATCTTATCAGATAAATATTATTTCCGCTCTCAAATTTAGCACATCAACTCTCCTTCCGGTAGTTCCGTGCTCCTCCGGAGCTCGGCGTCTAAACGAGGGTCAGGAACGAAAAAAGACGGACCCTGCCACCAACGCTCGCGAACGTCTTGAATTCCTGCCAGCAACTCTCTGGACACAAGCACATGTATAACGGCATCCTTAGCGCGCATATACCTCAGGTTCCCATCCAAAACGACCCTCGGCAGTTGGAGGCATCGACGTGTCACGGAGTTCGTCACCAAAAGAAGCCGATCGGAGATCGAATTCTTAATTAGTGGGTTATCAGATAACACCCTCGTTAAGCCGTAACCACTTCGACTTAACTTTTAAGTCAGATTAAGTCCTAGGGCATTATTTCTCCGCGGGTATTCCCCTTGGAGGGTTCGGCAGGAGATGCCGGGTCGGGGTTCTGTGCTTTATCTGATATGCCCTAGGTCCTTTGGTCCTAGGATGACCCGAAGAGAAGGTTCTCAGCGCCAGGAATGTGGATTCGACAATTTTCGCCGTTGGATTAGAGGACGGTGAGGTAGCTCCTTGCACTCTTGGTTAAGGCGATTATGCTAAGTTAATGTATGCAGATGACTCGAGACTCGAAGACATCGCTCAGTACGGTCGACCGTGCAACGTGGACTCGGTGCGGTAAGTTTACCCAACTACTTCCGAGAGAAGCGAAGTAAGCGTGCAAAATTTGACACCAGGGGTCACCGTTAACATCTGCATCTGTCTCTCACTGCCAAACAACTCCACAATAGGCATAAACGCGGCCGCCAGCTCGTGTCAACCTTCTTGTCAACGTGACATTCAATCCTGAATCCCGCCCACCCGTCCGGTCTTCCAAATTCAAGTGAAAGGTCCCTAGAATGAACTAGCGGCTCCGAGCCCGAGGACAACAGTTGAGCGATCTGATCTGTAGACCGGCATCCACATCGTGCATCAATCGAACCCTCGTTCGTTTGAGGTTTGACGAGCCGTTTTAGCGGAGTAAAAAGGTTCGTACAAGGCACCACCACATTTTTAATTCATAACGTTAAGTCGTACCGATAGGTCATAAGGCACCCTTTACAAAGGCTCCGAGGCCCTACATCATGAAGATCGCCGAATAACGACGAGGAAGAGTTTGAGATTCAGATCCCGCTCAAGCTAATAGTAAAAGGCACCGAAATCGAAAGAATCCTTCTCTGCAGATGAGATACTCGTCACGCTCTTCACGAGCATGGACACCACGTCGAAAGCGACGAAGTTCGTTATGAGAAGGACTGCCGACTATGCACGTTGCGCAACTTCGGAGGATCCTATTCAAGTTCCTATTCATTCGCTAGTCTCACTACGGGCTTCTACATTCGAATCCTTAGAGACGCGTGGAGCTGTCAGGTCCATCATGTGGAGTCTAGGAGTTGGGATAGGGATAAGAATTGTCGCTAAGTATAGTCGATATTGCGGCCTTTGGACGTCTTTGGTTTGTTTGCTTGCGCCACAAAATATCATGAGTGCGTTCCCTGAGAACGATTCAAAACGTTGAAAAATATTTGCGATCAGTGGATGCCGTCAAGATTTTAGAGACGAGAAAGTGGCGCCAGCGCGAGGCGACCCAGACAGGGAACTATAGGCGAAGTACGCGATGATAGCGTTGAAAGTCATAATGCATAAAGGTAATACTATCGTAGTCGTATCCGACATCGTAAAAGAATATAATAGAAAACACAACAGTAAAACTCAACAATCAGTATATACCGTCAGAATTTTTCGACAAAGGGTAAGTTAGTTCTTCGCCTTAAACAACCGCTTAACAACACCAAACTTCCCACCCCTTCGTTCCTTCTCATATACCTGCTGTCTCGCTTCATGTTCCATCTCCTCATCGCTGATGTTCCCGCCTAGTGCGTACCATATGACAGAAGCCATACCGAGTACAGCGGTGAGGACACATCCGAACATCGCTCCGATGCCTCGTCCATGCCATCCATTATTCTGCAAATACGGACCCAGAGTAAGACCCGTAAGATCAGTAGTCGAAGCATGTCCAGCTGCGTTCCCCGATATCGGTTGTCCGAGAGTCTGACATTGGTCGTAGGCGTATTGAGGAGGGTGTGTGACGGATTGTGCGAGGAGGGGTGCTTCGAGGAATACGACTGCTAGACCGGCTGAGAGATGCCAACTGTCACATTCATCAGCTTCCGAGTCCATAGACGAGGCATGACGAGAAAGGAGAGGCGAGAACGGGAGAAGAGAAGAGGGGAGGGAGGGGAGGAGGAAAGACGTACTCGATGTGACAATGGAAGAACCAAGCGCCCGGATTATCAGCTACCCATCTAAGCGTAACACTCCCCCCACTCGGAATCTCAATCGTATCTCTCCTCATCGGATTCGCCTGTCCTTCTGTAACGGGAGGATTTTGAGTCGGGTCGTCGGATGTTATATCTGCTACGCGGTTTATGATTGCGAATTTGTGGCCGTGGAGATGGCTAGAGAACGTAGGAGCGTCAGCGAGTATTCTTCGACGAGACAAGAAAGAATGAAGAGAGGGGAGGGGAGGAGGGAACGTACAAAGGGTGTTTGCCAGCATCAAGATTCGTAACCGTCAACTCAACAACATCCAAATGATCCAGAACAATCGCACTAGGCCCATACGCCCCCTGAACCGTCGCATTCCCCCCCAACGTCAACTCCGAAAACAACGCAGGTACGAGGGGAGCATTATATGTTATATTATTGAACATCGCTCGATTAGTTCCGTCTGTCATCGTATCGAATGAGACTGTGAGTGCGTGTTGGACTGATGCGGGTATTTCGGGGATTATTTCGAGGGGTGTTAGGAGGATGTCGGGGAATTGGGGGTAGTCGTCGACCGTGGCGTTATCTGTCGTTGCGAAGGGTGCGGAGTTGTTGTATGTGATGGAGGAAGTGATGTTAGGTTGGAGAGCGTCGGGGACTGTATCGAACATGTCGGTACTGTTGTATTCGGGTTAGTGGGCAAGATGAGGGAGGAGGAGGGGGGGGACGTACTCCATGTTTGCGTGAATGACGAAGTTCTGCGATGTATCGTTGAGAGCGGTGACGAGGACCGAATATCGCTGCGCCACAGTAATAGTGACGATATCCGTCTGGAATTCCTCGACGTCGGTCTACAAAAATAAATAAATTAATAAGATGAACGAGAGGGGGGGAGGGAGGACTTACACCGTCAACTTCAATGACACGCATATCATGTCCCTCGATCCAAAAGAAGAACATCGAAAAAGCACTCTGATTAATAACCCTCAGCCTGTACGTCTTACCCGGCTGGAAAGGCAACGTCGAATTCTCATTAAACCCAACCGCCGTCGGCGTCGCATCCCCTACAGAGCTCACCCACGGCGCAGGAGGGAGGTATGAGCCATTCTGCGAGAAATACATAATTGCAGAGTCGGGGACTGGTTCGGCGCCTCCGGGGTTCGCTTGGGAGATGAATTGGGCGAGGAGGACGGAGTGTTGTTCGTGATACCAGTCTGAGAGGATGACGGTGTATTCTTCGTCGTATGCGTAGGGTTCGGGGACAGAGGGGGGAGGGGGAGTAGCGAATTTTGAGTGATCTACACGAGCGAGGGAGGGGGGGTTAGTGAAAGTCATATGAGGAGGAGGAGAGAACTTACCGGCGCCGGTTGATGTGACAAAGTCGGGATTACGATGGATGACGACGGGTGCACGGAGTCCGTCGACGTATTGACCTGTTGCGTGGGCATGGACCCAGTACGAGCCCCATTGACCGGAGACGTTCATCGGGACTTCGTAAGTGTACGATTGACCGGGAGGAATTCCACTAAAATATTAAATTGATTCGGTGATTGGGGAGGGGGAAGGAAAGGCGTACCATTGAGTGACGCCGACTGCTCCGTCGTTGTAGGAGGATGAGTTGAAGTATTGACCGTGGTGATGGAGGGAGGTGGGGACGTCGAGGCTGTTGAACTACCGGACTATTAGATGTCGTCGTCATCGTCGAACTGAATAAGGTACGTACGGCGTGGACGCGGAGAGTATCGTTCACAGTCACTTCAATCGGCGGAGGTCTGCCAGTCCACAATTAAGTCAAATCCACGACTTCGAAGAAAATAAAAGACATACGGCCACGATCCATTGATACCAATGACCTGGCGGTCGAAGAGCCCATCAGGGTTCGCATTCGTATAAGTGATATTCCACCAGACTTCATGCAGCTCAGCGCTGACAAGATGAAGTTTCACGAGCGCAACGACGATTCCCGAGACGCTGACACGCATCCTGAGCGTTCACTTGGTGGGCAGGGCGGGGCGGGGCAAGGAGGGCAAGGTTCTAAGGAACGCATTCCTTAAAGCACCGGCCATTTTTTCAATGTCCCAGAATTCGGGGTGGGCCAAACAGCGCCAAATACGCCATCTTATCCGATATCCAGAAAGACGATGGCGCGCTTCTGATGGAGTTCCAAATGCGGGATATCAGATCCGGAGAAATCGTTTATTTATTCAAGTATGAGAATGGATTGGGGTCGGTGATATCGGAGCTTGGTTTTTATCTGATAAGAATTCTTGAATTGGTCCCTTTCAATTTTTTTTTCGACGGCCCTTTTAATCCCTTGAGTGAATTCGCCCCCTCGATTCCCCGTCGTCTGTCGCCCGTCCCCTCTGTCAGTCCTAGTACGAGCACGTCGCAGCTCTCGTCGAGATGGCAAAGAATCTCTTCTCCGTCCCAATCTTCTTCATCGTCTTTCGCGAATGTCTCGAAGCCTCACTCATCATCGCCATCCTCCTCGGTCTCGTCGAACAGATCGTCCATACAGGCGGAGTCTCTAACTCTGACTCTGCTCCTACCACTACTACGACGCATCATGGTTCGGGGGGTGAGGCCGAGTCACCTACGGAAGAGAAGAGCAGGGAACTCGTCTCGGGGGCTGAACCGCTTTATGATGATGTGTCGGGGGAGGAACAGATTTTGAGGAATAAAAAGCTTATTCGTAAACTTCGTATCCACGTAAGTTCTCTTCATCCGCTATATACATCTACTCATCCATCCCTCCCTTCCCCCCATCGATCGCTCATCCCTCCTCGATCCATAGATCTTCATCGGCGCAGCAGCAGGCTTCATTCTCTCCCTCGCAATAGGCGGCGCCTTCATCGCAGTCTGGTTCACCCAAGCCTCCGACCTCTGGCAAAAATCCGAAGAACTCTGGGAAGGCATATTCTCCCTCATCGCCTCTCTCATCATATTCATAATGGGAATAACAATGCTCAAAATGGATCGCGCAAAAGCTACATGGCGTATCAAACTAGCTCGAGCATTCGAACATAAAGGACACGTGGACGCTTCTACGAGAACGGGGAGATGGGCGTTGGTTATTCTTCCGTTTGTGACGGTGCTTAGGGAGGGAATGGAAGCTGTTGTTTTTGTGGGGGGTGTTAGTCTTGGACAGCAGGCTACGAGTATTCCGATTGCTGCGATTGTGGGGTTGATTTGTGGGATTGTGGTGGGGTATATTATATATGCCTTTGCCTCGAGGAGCTCGTTGACCATCTTCCTCATCATCATGACCAACTTTATCCTTCTCATCGGTGCTGGACTATTCTCCAAGGCAGTGGGCGACTTCCAGGAGAACGCTTTTAACCGTCTGTACGTCTTCTTTCTCTCCTCTCTCTCTATGGATTTCTTCGAATGCTCATTAATATTCGCAGCGTCGGAGGAGATATCGACGATACAGGAGGCGACGGACCAGGCTCATTCTCAGTAAACGACGTAGTATGGCATCTCGACTGCTGTAATCCCGAGAACAACACAAACGGCCAAGGATGGTCTATCTTCGGTGCGATCTTCGGTTGGACGAATACCGCTACTAGTACGTCTCTTTCTCTTCCCTCTTCCTTCCCTTCCTCTTTCTTCGTGTCTTCGTCCTTTCGTCCCTTCGTCCCTTCTGCCTTTCCTCCTCCTCGCTTCTTCTTCCTGATCCTCTCGGTCCTTCCTCCTCTCCCTCCATCTCTTCTCTCCCCTTGTATCTCATCTCTATCTCTCATTCGATCCCCTCATTTTCCGCTTTCTTCTTCGGTTTCTCCCTCCCGCCTTTCCCTCTCTTCCACCACGCTACAACATCATACAACATAACACAACATACTAACCCCCCTCCAAGTCGGTACAGTCCTCTCATACATATTCTATTGGATCTGCGTGATCGTCGTTCTCGTCTATATGAAATGGTCCGAGGTACGTCCTTCCCTCCCCTTTCTTCGATTTGGAGATGTATTGATGGGATGGTGTAGGGACGAACGAAGGTTTTGGGCAAGGAATCGGCAAAGGGACGAGGGAGAAGGGAGAGGAGGGAGGCGAGAGCTGTCGAAGCTATTGAGGCGCAGAATTAACTTCAAATCTCCTTCCTTCATCTCCACCCTCATCTATTCTTCACTCGTCGTTCGTCGTTCGTCGTTCGTATCATATGCGAGATGATATCGATAAAATATTTTACGTGATTGATTGATTACGATTTTTTCTTTACGATTCTGATATTGATATATTTGCTTTTCTCTACTCTTTACCTCCTCACTCTCCGACGAACAGTCGGTTGTTTCGAGAGAAAAATAATGAAGAAATTTCACACACCCTAAAATAACCGTGTCGCCAAGCTATTTTTACCTTGTCCTTGTGGTCAAGGTACCTCCCACTTAACTCCCTCATCGACAGAACTCCTTTGCCCAAGTCCACCCTCGTCTCGGCGGGCCTCGAAAGTCCGAGCCGTCAATACGAAGAAGCCGAAGAAGCCGAGCAATTCCAATCTACGAAAGTCTCGGAGGAATGCTTATCGTGTGAGTCGGAGAGCTGAAAGAGGGATATCTGATAAGATCCGAGGTCCAGTATCTATGCCGAGGAGCGAGGGCCGAGGTTCTGTCGATCTGTGGCAGGGTGGGAGGGTTCTTTCGTGTTTCGATTGAATTCGATGATTCGATGAGGGGGTCGATTCTGAGGTGGCGGAGAGAGCATATGATCGACGGGATGCTCGATGGGTCCGTTCGATGGTCGGGTTCGATTTGAGGAAATGCTCAGCGCATGCTCTTCACTCTTCACTCATGACGAGGATGGTGGGAGTTTATGCATCGATGGAGAATTGCGAGTCTGGATCGACAGCAATTTGTCAAGTGGAGAGCTCGGACATCTGTTGTCATCACAATATTCTCGTCAGGTCCGCCCCTTCGAAATCCACTTACAAGGAAAAAAAGCAGGGACGGTGACGGTGCCGCCGCACGGGCCATTCGAGCGAAAAGGGCTCGTTTCATCGTCACCATCCAAATTCCCCGAGAGCACAGTGTTCCTGGAAACAAGAATGCGAATGAGCACAAAAATTAATACAAAGGCGCCATGCCGAGCGAGAAAAATTAAATTCCCAAACTTGCCGTCTGCCGAATAAAGCTCCACACCGAGTCAACTCCAAATGCGGTATATCAGATAACTCATAACTCATCCCATCAAAGCCGCCCCAACGGAATCTCCATTATCCCCCCCATAGCATCCCGACGATCCCGTGCTATGCCATGCCGTCTCCAATATCACATGCGAAATTGAAGACCAAGAAAATTCCTCCATCGAGGGTCATCGATCATGAGCATCATTGCCCTAAATCATCCCGAACGGAGGACGGAGAAATTCGAAACGAGACGGCCAAAGCTCATGCATGTGCGCATGGCATGGCATCATATGATTTCACCGATGGCGAGCGGATCCGGAAACGCGCCCGGGCTTGGTGCCTCAAGCAATTAGCAGACGGCGGGTCCGACGGCACCTGAAGGATAATAGGGGTAATATCTCTTTAAGGCATATCTGATAAGATGGTATATAGCGTGAGTGTCATATAGCACCTGATCGATCGAAAATCCAATTTTAATCCGCTTCGAGCCTTCGAAAAAGGATGGAGGTCCGGGGCGATGCACATGATGCACGATGGTGTGGGAGTATCGCCTGAAAGGGTATATCTGATAAGTCTGCCAAGGTTTTTGATCGGACGAGCAATTTATTTGTGTGCTGGAATTTCGAGAGAAACGCAGACGACGACGGCATTGATCGTCTTGGGGGAGTCGGCCGAAAGGTTCGGCTGTTCGGACGAGAAAATTCTTGCAAGCGCTTAATCGACCAACGCGACACAATCTACTGTAAACCGTCGCGGTGCTCGGTCGCGACTATATTGATGACAGCTACGAGAAGTCAGCCAATAATTCATTCTCGTCTAGCCCGGTATTAAAATTGATCACGATATATTTTCTGCGAAAGCCCTCCACGACGAATACAGGTCAGGCTGACGTTTTTTTGGGACGGTTTGCATGGTTTCAGGCACCGCTCGAACTACACAAACTTGTCCCCCGGGGAAATTCCCGCCACGCGTCTGGACTTCATGCGCAACCTTGGAACACCCCGGGAACACCGCAGAACCACCTAGGAACTTCCTTTATGTGTGGAATAGGTGCGGGAGGTGTGAGGGAATGGTTATTGAGAGTGCGATGTTCCCGGGAACATCCTACTCTAGATAGAACTTTGTGGGATCTTCCTTTGAATATAGTCCATATTTTCAAGCGTCGGGGAAGTTCCCAGGTTGGGTCCCCCACCGGACGGTTATCTACGGTTGAAGTTACATGTCGGGGGAAGTTCCCAGGATGTCCCTGGGGAAGTTCCTTTAAGTTCCTTTCTCAGCCTGATATTCGCTGCCTGAGTGGGGGTTTCTCGGAGTCCAGAGGATGATCCTGGGAAGTTCCCTACGTCCTGTCTGCTCGTCTTCGGTTTGTAGCTTATAGAGCTGGCTTCATTCTATTTCTCTTGCTGCATTGGCTGTGCTGTAGAGACTGGACTCGACGGGGCATTCCCAAGCATCTGAGTATCTATAGAGCCGCCTGAAAACACAAAGCTTGATCTATTCAAACCGTGTGCCTATATGCTGCAATATTACGAGTATTAGTATCATTGACCACCCCCAGAAGAGGATGCCCACCACGACTTCCTTCCTTCAGTTCTAACTTCCTCCTTCCATTCGAGTTCCTTCCAAAGTCCGATCCAAAACTCACCGTCATCACGTGCATTTCGTGAACTCGCTCTTCCTCCACTTCCTTGACATCTGAGACCTTGGTTTAAGTTCCAGAAAGGATATATTACATGTCACATCGTATATCTACAGTTCATAATCAGTTGTGATGTTCAAATTTGCGAATGACAAAGGTCACACGGCGCTGTGGCCGTTGCACATTAGTGTAGATTCAGTCCGGTCTAATCCTAATCGCAATTTTCCACACACTCGGGGTTACTTTATTCTGGTATAAAGAGACAATCTCATAATGAAGTCAATTTCTAAATACAATGATAAGTCAATCAGAGCACCTAGCGAAGTTTCATCGCAGCGATATGAGCATTATAACTATCACACTCAGCCTCGTACTCGGCCTTTGCTGCTGCTGTGGGGAAAAATACCCGTCCTTCATTCATTGCCACCTGTCTGTCAACAAGATCCCACAGGGGCAAGGGTTGGACGCTGGGGGTGACTTCGTCTTCGAGACGTTTGGCGTATCCGTCTTTGACTCTGTGGTACTCTTCCAAAAATTTCTTGTTAGCATAAGCGTTCTTGTTGGCCTGAATGCGCGTCATGAACTGGTTGGCAGCAAGGATTGTGGAATCCCGGTCAAGTTTGTAATGGGTGGGCAAGAGCGGAGGGTCCTCGTAGTCAACAGGCATCTGCGGAGTCAACTTCTCCATGTTGGTGATGATGAGGTAGAGCGCAACAAATGACGGCTCAGAAGGGACGTGCGCTGCAACCAAAAAAAATTAGATGTGATACCTCATGCAACAGGAAAAGACTCAGACCAGGCCACTTTGTCAGGTTGCGACTCTGCTTCCAGTGTTTAGCGTAATACATCCACAAGCGAAAGAAGTTGGCAGTGAGCGCGAGTTCAGTCGTATTCGTGAGGAAGATACCACTCCAGTGTTCTTCAATCATTGCATCAAGGGTGAGGTCATAGCTAACGTTGGGGAACACGTATGCACCCTGACACACCGACGTCTCCAGAGTGAGGACAGCGTGAGCAGTGCCAGGGGGCATGAAACTGGAAGGAAATATCAGTCAAATGTCCGCAGTGGTGGGTATTGGACGTACAGTTTATCTCCTGGGAAGAGAATGAACGTCTCCCACCCCGCCAGATTGGGGTCGTCATCTGCACGCTTGTCTTGATGTCTGTGCGGTGAACCCGTCTGGACAGCCCAGGCTTTGATCCCAGCGAGCACTTCAATCCATGTGGCTGCACCGTTAGCATCGCAATGGATGATGGTAACCACACCATTGTTCGCAGCAATAACCCAAGAGGCAGCACCAAGTTCAGTGGAATGGAAGGTAAAGTTTTCTTTGGCAGCGATGGGAGTGTCAAGGAATTCTCTAACGCGCAAAGGTGAGCCTGTTATTAACACTAAGGGTGGGAAATTTTGTACCGGATTTCAGCTAGATCAGGTCGGTGGTGCCCTTGAAGTGAAAGGAAGTTGAGAAATTTACGCTTGTTTGAAAGGCTGCGGAGAGGCTCGTATCGGTGCATGTTGCTGTGCTCTTCGTCTGGCGCAGATTTCGACTCGCGAGCAGTGGAATCTTAGCATGACGTATAAGCCAAAGCATGGGGAAATGAGGCTTGGAAACACACCTTGAACAACTCGATGCGTAGTGTCGTCAAGATTCAAACATTTGAACAGGCTCTTGAGGTCGGTTTCCTTGCTTTCCGCAAGCCGTGTACGAATCTTCTGGCCACGCTCAAGGATCATCTGCTGAGATGCCTTCCAGTCTTCGAAACTCATCTCCGTGTTGCCCACTGGCACACTGGTCCTTGGAGGCACCCCTTGGAGCTCGAGGCCTTCGCAACCCTGAAAGGACGCTCCTCCCAAGATGACAACACATCGATCGTGCAAGAGCTGACCAGCCTCGCCTGACGCCTTCAGTTCATCCCATTCTGCCGGAGTGACTGGCAGGAACGAGCGGGATGCAGGTGGTTTGCCGTCATTGATCTCTGGACGAACTTTGTCGAGCGTGCGAGACAAAATGGCGTCTGCCCATTTTTTGTCAGTGAGCTTAACAACAGCTTCATCAGCACATGAGGTAGTAGAGCAAGAGAAGAAGGGACCGACCATCTTGTTGGCGCTGCGTCTCAATCCATGTGGGCGATATCCAAAGTTTAACTTGCGTTCGTACACGTCCGCATCAGTCCCGCTGCGCATGACCTCTCCGGATGCAGTAAATTGCACAAATGGAATCTGGATTGTCTCGGTTTTCACCGCCTGTTTGGTCAATGAGTGGATTCATGTCAGAGTCTGTTCTGCGTGGCTCACCGTTTGGGACGCGGGTATTTTGGACACCTCGACCCCATCAATGGCAAGAGTTGGCTCATGAGGCTCAAGCAGCTTCAACCTGTACTGCGGGGGAGGCTTTGGAGGCTTTGTCTCGTCGACAGGGGGGGTTGGACCGGCTTGGGGAGTGTCTGGGGAAGCGGAAGAGCGTGCTCGGGTCTGTCGCTTTGCAGCAGGTTCAGGGGCATCAACAAGAGCTCGTTTGTTGGCGGCTTTGGGTTCTGGAGTATGTTGAGGGACAGATCCCGGGCGAATGTTCAAATGAGCTGCGGGAGCACGGGGAGTCTTCTGGGGGGGAGACGATTTTGGGCTTGGGGGGCGTGGCAGTGCGGACGGTGGTGTGGGTGTACGGAGGGGCTCATCGGAGCTCTCCCCTTCAAATCGCAGTGGGAGGGGAGTGCGCCTAGGCATATGAACGTGAGGAGGGAGGCTTGCACGAGAGTTGGCAGGGGTGAGGTGATCAGGTTCGCCATGTTCATCTGTCATGGGAACATCTTCGTCAAAGGTGATGGTGCTTCCCGGAGCATCAGAAAGGGAGCGAGGAGGGGACGGAGGAGGTGGAGAAAGGGGTGTTGAGGCGCGCGTGAAATTATTATCAGGCAAATCTGAGTCCAGAAGCCTGTTGATCAGGTCGCTGGGCGATTCCGGACGAATATTCCCAGAGACAGTGGCCTGAGATTGAAAGTCAATTAGATTCTTGACTTTGAATCTCTTTCAGCAGGCACAGACCTCATGCATGAGTGTTGGCAACTGATTGCTCCCGTGAGAGTGCGACTGATCAGAGATTGAGAATCTCTGTTCGTCTTCCTCTGCTACGTCACCCTCTTTGCCTTCTTGCTCTTTGTCACCATCTTTGTCTCTATTCTCTTCGTCTTCGTCCTCTTGGTCTTCACTGTCTTTGCCACCGTCTTCTGGTTCTTCGTGATCTTGCTCTCGATCGTCTTGATCGTCTTTGTCTTGCTCTGTATCGTCTTCACCGTCTTCGTCTTCTTCTTCTTCAACCGGTTCGTCGACGTCTAGAGGCTTGGCGGTGGGAGCTGTCAACAGTAACGGCTCCACAATCTAGATTAATCCAACATTAGTGTCGTTCATAGCGGAGAGATATTCCAGGTCGTACGTAGATGATCTTTGCTGATTGGGCCTCAGGCAAAGCCGCAATGTTGGCCGGAATCTGCGTGGCAAAGGCACGGACGTGGTTCCAAGCAACGTAGAAGTTGCGTTCGGTGTCTATGAGATCAAAAATCCCTCGCCACATCCGGCGATCCAGTCGCAGCTGCATGGGGGGAGCCTGCCTTTCCGGTACGATCATATCCTGATGAAACTCGTGTCAGCAAAGATTCCAGCATCTCTCTTTTAATCGGACATACCGCTATAGCCGACTGGAGTGAGTCACGAGAATTCATGATTGTCTCGCCCTTTAAAAGAATGCTGGGGCCATATGCGAGACTGAGGAGGGCGGGACGGAGCAGATTCACTGGGCTGTTCGCATTTCGGCCGTTGGACTTTTGGCAATTGAACCAGCGAGCAAAAGCGGCACCACGGGTCTCATTTTGCTCTCGGATCTTTTCCACTTTGGCGTGAAGATTTCTGAAAAGAATATCAGAGCATTGTCAAGATGTTTGAAAGAGGAAAATACCGCATGAATTCAAGTCTCTCCCTCTCGTCTTTCATGGTCAGCCAGTGTATTCCCAAGGCTGCAGCACAGACATTGTTGATGACTTCAGTTTCTACGGTGGCACCAACCGCGACATCCATAATGTTATCAACGATCAGAGTGTTTGTGGCTCGGGCTGAGGATTTGTTGGGAGGGGGGGAGGAGGCGGTCATGCGAATGCCGGATGCAAGCAGATGCTTGTGCCAGTGGTCTTGCTGACTTGACGCGTAGGAGCCGTTCTTCGCAGAGGTGGACCTCTTCTTAGAAACTGGCGCCAACCAGCCCTTTTCCACGCCAGGCTCGACATAGACAGTAACGTCCTGGCCATCCCATTTGCTCTCGGGGATATCCATGGCCCTCCGAACCTCCTCAATCTGATACAGAGCTTTCTCGAGACATAGCAATCGGATCGGGTCGGTAACGGTTTGCCCAATGTCCTTGTACTGAATTGCGGCAAACTTGACTAAGGCTCGTTTCGAGATCTCTTCATGTCGGGCTTTCAAGCGAGTCGCAATTTTCTTGAGATTGGCCTGCTCCTCGGCATCGGGGTTGAAGAAGGGTACGACCTTAGAAGACGCCTTTGACAGTGAGGGGTGGATGTGGCGTCGGGCGAGGGTGAGGACGTTGGCAGGGGGGGGCTTCGAGACGGCAGACGAGCGATCTTGGACAGTTTTCTTGGGCATGGTGATCAGCGAATGGGTCGTTCTGGGTCCTGTTTTGGCAATGTGGACGCGTCAATACCATTTTCATGACAGTTGAGATTCACTGTGCGCACCTGGGACGTCCAAGAACGTCAGTGGGACTTCGACGATGTCGCTGAGTAGACAAAACGACGCGTTGTCGGAGTTCGAACACCCGAGCGATATCACCGAGACAAGTTTGCACGAAACGAACTTGTCTCGGTGATAACGGCACTAATTGCGAACTCCGACAACCCGTCTTGTCTGCTCAGCAACATCGTCGAAGTCCCCTCTGGCATTCAATGGGAGTCTGCTAGAGTTCACGGTCGCAAGTTATTTCCACTGGTTGCGCTTTACGGTTTCGTGCCGTGTTGAATTCGTCTGCAGCTGGTCAGACCGGTCTTAACCCGTTGCGAGCGATAATATTTTATATAACAGAGACCTGCTGTAAACGTATCCTAGATATGTCAAATCTCATCATCTACTCGATCCAAACATTATCCGCAAGTCGCATCCGATATTCCAACGCACAAGCTGCAAAAGAACCTCGCCCTCGCTCCCTTGACATGCGACTGCGTACCTGCTTCATGTCACGAGGTTATACACGCGATCCAAGAGAGCATCACACGGCGATGCCTCGCTCCTAAAATCTGTCGAGGATGGGACCTGAACACAAGGTGAAAGCCTGGAGGAAACAGCGGTGCGGGAGTATTGGTCAGAGGGGGGGGGACAGCAGATTGGGATCGTAAAGAGCAATTGAGAATGTTGGGGGGTGATGAACCAGACGCAGGAGAATCAGAAAAGAGCGTAGCAGTCGGACCTGGCGAACGGGAATGGAGGAACATCAAGGTTGTTAGACGATGCTTTTGAGATAAGAGAGTCGACACACGCACAATACTCGGCGTTGCGAGATGATCAGTCCTATCACTCCCCCAAATGTTCACCTCCTGACGAGTTCGACGAGTTCAAAATGGTAGACCTGCCAGGTCAGCAAACGATGTACATGTAAGCTCATGCGAAGTGTGAGGCACAGAACTACTGACCATTATCTCAAAGCTAGAGCCTCTTTTGAGTAGCCAGCGTACGAGATGATGAGGACGTAGAGCTTTGTGGAGCTAACAAAGTTGGCGGAGACGCGGTCGAGTGAATGGTCAGCGGAGACGAGGGATTAGACGCCCGAACACGTTTCAACTGCTTTCGGTACGCCGGCATACTGATATTCACTGTTATCTACGCTGGTCCGTTCAAAGATCCATCGCTTATGATTACTCCAAGACCTGAAGGCCTGCAGAATCACTCTGTCTAACCCCCCGAGACGAGCGAACACTAGTTCGCTGGGGTTGATCTTGCGGCTGATATTTTTCCTGCCGGTTCGTATCTTGACGGTTGACCGCTCTTCGTCAGCGCGTGCTAACTCGGCCATTCCAGTCTTGCATCAGGAATCTTCTAGAGCGGAATTCAGAGTCTCCGAGAGAGAAGTGAACATGGGGTGCAAGATCGGGATGAGGTGCGTAACGTCTCGCATTATCTAATCTTACGCCTGATGCAAATGGGCATGCTGGCCATGCGATCAGCACGCCTACCTGAGAATCCAAGAAAGGTTTTCAGAGCTCGTCTTCTCCCCCTCTTTCCCCGCCCATCTGTCGCTCGATCTCGTATATACCAGTCCGGTAACTCATGGCTCCGTCGATAGGGATCGTATTCGAACCCCTACAGCCCCCAAGCTGCTATCACGAAAACCTCCAACTTTTCTATCGATCCACATCGATAGATGACACCAAAACTGCCATGAGTTACCCCGCCGCCGCCCATATCCGAACAGCTGTGAATCGATGTATGTCGCCAGAGATACATCGGTCATGGTCGGCATGATCCTTTCCACTCAGAGAACATATCCCACAACATGGCGCACTACAATAAGGCCGGGAATATCTAGTTGACGAAGGGTCAGTAATCATCTGTCGACGACGTTGATACAACTTTCTGACTGAACGACGTGATTGCAGCGCCCGATTGAGACTGCAGATGGGCGAAGGGGTAAAACGATGAGAGTAGCAGACTTAATGTGGGGATTCTCGGAACAATAGACTGCACCAGTGAGCTCACGTTCTCTATGTGTCACTTGGGATCTCGTCGCTAACTTGTTATGGTATCGTTCTACGAGTGACGTGTGGCGCGATGGTTGGCATTCGGGCATCCTTTCCAAAGAGTCCCATCCACTTCACATCGCAGTCATCGCTGAGGTCGGTGATCATGCTGTCACTGTCCGATTCCTTCACCGAATCGATTCTGACTCCGTTTGTTCGGCAGTGTATCAGAGTCTTGTTCGATTGACGTACGAGTGTACACTGACCCTAATTCTCATATTGTATCATCGCACAACTGTATCCAATCGATGTACTCCATGGTTTAAGGATTTGTGAGCAGCGGAATAACAGCGGAGAAGGATTCTTGGGTTTCACATTGAATGGTACGTGACGATCCCTGTGTGTCCTGAGAAGGATTCTGACCTCTCATTTCTCAAAGCGATCGGTTTCTGTCCATTTCTAATCCTCCAGGACCAGACATCGACGCAGGGACGGGCTCGTTTTCTTCGCACCACACTCTCACAGGCTCTCTCCCGCCACCTATGCCAGTTCGCTGACATTCCAAGCATCTTCTGATCAACAAACTCCTTTGAACCAATCGACAGCCACGCTGTGGCTTCAGCCGGACGGCCTTCCTTTCTTTCGGTCTACAATTGTCAAATAGTGACTCTATTTGGTACTGCACTCGCTTACACACCCACTAATGCCATTCTGTGCGAGCAATGACACTTCTCCACATGGCAGCGCGATCAAATGTGAGATTTTCCTTATGTGCCCCGCTCGGCTTTTGATGCCCGTTAAATCCGAGAGAAGTTCGTCAATTGCTAACTTGTCTCGGTGATTTCGGAGATTGATTACCCGGCTTCTACTATGGCTCACGACTAGTCCAAAGCTTGTCATTCACAATGAGAATATAAGAGTATCATACACATCATTGCATTGTGCCTGCTGCCTATATTACATGTTGGTCTTCCTGTGACCTTTGGTCGCTTTCTGGTGCTTTTTGGTGGATGGACCCGGGCCTGCCACACCAATTTCCTGCTCACTTTCCTGCTCTTCCATGAGCGTCTTCATTTTTAACGCTGGTCGTTTGGCTTGCTTGGCCTTCTTGGTCGCTTCCTTCACTGTGGCTATCACAAGCGGTTCAACCACGCCGCGCATCTGTTCAACCACCAATTGAGTCAGATTGAAATGCATATTCTCGGTCTCGTCCTCCTCATCCTCATCGGAAGAGGAGGTGTCAACAGCCGGTTTGTGGGGAATAACGGTCTTGTTGAGATGTAATGCCTGTGGAGTGGGAGGTCGGTTGGTCACGGGCTTTTTTGGGGTGCTCTCGTAGCCAAGACCCGAAGGCGCAACCAAGGGAGAACTGGATCGTTGATCGGGCAAAGAACTCGTCGGAGGGGAAGAGGAAATGACAATAACCCTGAGAAATCTAATCAGTGCGGCTACTCTGCGTGTTTTTGAGGACATACTCTTGAGGTTTTGACTCTGGCTTTTGGAGTTGACTGTGAGGAGGGATGATTATCAGAGCAAGTCAGCTTTGCTTAATGATATAGACTCACACCGCTGATCCCTTTTTTTCAGGTTTGTGGTGGCTCTCGCCGACTCTGCTTGAGAGGATGGTTTGTTTGAGAATTTTTGGCTTCTTTTGTGGAGGGTTTTCTGGAGAGGCAGGTGCCTTACGTTTACCTATACCCGTTTGAGCCATAATTGGAGTGGCTTCATCTTCAGTTTTCATTCGGTGAAGTGTGGGCAGGAGAAGTGCCGGATCAATGTTCTCGTTGATGTTATGCTGCTCCTTTTGTTCTTCCGCTGAGTCGGAGGCCGTTTGGGCCCGGCGAGCATGAACTGAAGCAGGTTCGTACGTCTGGAGATACTTGGCAGAATCACGAACATGGAGGATGTTCTGCCCATTTGTTGCGCTGAGGACTGGTATGTTAGCAAGGTCAACGTGAGGACGAGCCTGCTCCTCTACACAGCGCAGTGAGTTTAAAGAATCTATGAGCACGCCTACCGCCCAGCACGCACCTGCAGTCCAGAGCTGAATAACAGGATAGTCCAAATTGCTGAGAGTCTCTGGGCCAATGGCCCGGCTGGCCAGCTCCCAAGAATTATACAGAGCTGTAAAGATGTGTCCACCGCCCGCGTTCAATGGAAACTGTTGATCCAAAGGTGGCCAGCCGACTGGCCAAGAGATAATCCTCATCTTGTTCTGCCAAGCAAACGTGGCCCAGTCCCTCCACGGGAATTTTGAACACTTGCGATCCAGATATTCTATTGGACCAGGTGAGTGAAAAGCCTAGCCAACACACGTCACAGCCTTACCAATCTGGGCAATGAAACCCTTGCCTGCCACCCTCTTGTTCCGATCTTTCACCGCCTCCAAACCGCTCTTGAGCCTCCTACACTCAAAAAGGATCAATCTGAGCTTATCGCGCAAATCATTCTCTGGATTCTCAGCAACTTCCTGCCCAGCCCTGAGACAAGAGTGAAACCGGACATCAGTCATCGTTGAGCCCAAGACACATCAATGCAACGTACCGTAGCCAATGTGATGTGTCTCTCACGCGGGTTCTGAATTCACCCTCTCTGGCCTCCAGCAGGTGCTTCGTAAGATCCGAGTTACCAACAGACATATGAATCTCAGGATCATCAAGGCCATCATTTGTTGTGTGGATTTCCGTGATCATGTGAGCACCGGTCTTATTAAACAAATGTGAAGTCTGCCTCGCAAGGTCAGCCATACATCACACTCCTCAGTATCAGGGACTCACAAACTTGTCCACAGCTGCCTTGATTTGTTTCGTGACAGGTCCGGCCGTTCCGTCCAGGTGCATCTCGCCTATGAATCCTGCCAGCTGAGCTTCATAAGACTCGATCATGTTTGTCTTCCAGGCCTCCCAATTTCCTTTATGTTTTATTTTCTGCGCTTCGTAACGTCGCTTGGCTTCCTGGTTCCATGCTGGGCCTTTAACTGTGATGATGTAGTTAATTCAAGAACGCTCACAAGTGCGTGGACTAGATGACTTACAATCATCAATCTCATGTGTCAATGACAACAACTTTTTGTAAATGTTGAAGGAATTAGATACGGCATTTGGCTGACGACCTCCAATTCCCAGCTGCTGTTTTATCATGGCCTCGGTCCGGCCGTATTCTTGACTGAAGGTAACCACCTGCGATGCAATCATGTCTTTGAAAGCAAGGTACGCATCACGCTCCTTGGTACCTGGTGCCCCCCCTCTACGCTTCTTCACCCCATCCGTGACACCGATGTTGACCTCAGCACCAGAGGCTTTATCCTTGTTTGACGGAATGTCTTCGCCCGGAACGTCCAGCTCGTCCATCAACTCCTCTCCAGAATGAACGTTCCCATCCTCTCCGTCTGAGCTGCCTAGAAGCTCTCTCTCGTCTCCATCCTCACTTAACCCATCTTTCTCCCCCTCTTCCTCATCATTGTCTTCGCGGTGATCTTGACTTCCCTCACTAGAATTGCTGCGAGTTTCTTCGTTGCCACTATCCTGTACTGGGGGCAATGAATTCAGAGTGTTTAGCGACGTTAAGGTGCTCTCGAAATGCAAATTGGGAGGCTCTGAGACTGGGACTGGGATGCGAGATTGAGCCCTTCCAAACAAAGAAATGCATGAGCTTGTTTGCTTCAACGACCAGCTCCTGACCACTCACAAGTTATTTGTTTTGGATTCCGTTACCCCAGTACTTTTCTTTGGCGCGCTTCGTCCTGTTTTATTCTCGTGACCCTGACGTTGGCGGTTGAACGGGTCACCAGCCAAGCCACCCTGTGTAGACGTGGGTGGCATGGTGTTCTTTCCACGCTGCTTAGCCTTTGGAGGCATCTCAGTTATTTCTTGCTCTTGAGAAGGTGGATTGACTTGATTCTGCGTTGTCAATTGCATCAGCGAGTCATCAGAAAGCGAGCACTCTGTCCAAACAACACTGACCTCTCTGGCTAGTTCCCAGCGTTCTGCAACGGGGACAAGTGGTTTGTCCTTGTACACAGATTTCTGAGGCACAACAGCTCGACCGTCAGAAGTTCTCTCGCGCAGAGGGCGGGTCATGAGCAGGGATAAGAAGAGTATGCCACTGGATGCGCGCTCTTTATTACCAATCAAAGCCAAACACTTCACTTCCTTTCTCTAAGTCCGTCACTCTCACGCTTAGCAGACATTTTTTGAGGCTTATTAGCCCTATTTTTTGTATTATATACATGTGCCTGTACCGTTTGCTGAGAAGCCAATGAATGTATTATCCTATAGCCCCTAGTAGCCTGAACCACCCATTCACATTTCACACCTTCACTCGCACACCAGTCACAGCTTCCGAGCCCGTTTTGGTGAGCCACGTGTGAGGTCAATTACCTCAGGTGTCCTTTTACGTTTCTGACCAATACGGGTACCAACGCTTGCATCGTCTACATGTTTGCTCAGAGTGGTACTCAAGTTGGGCAAGAATTCTGCCACACACCTTCAATCTTGATGCTTGGAGACACAACGGGCCTCTCCAGATGCTCAAGCAATCCCATCACCGCCTCTCTACGCGCACGTGCAATTTCCTGAGGAATCTCAAAATCTTCTGCGGATTTGCGAAAGAGGGCAGTGCTGGAGTTTTGAAACCGGACCCCATTCCTTGGCAGAGGAAGCCACAAGCCAAAAAATGGATCATAATACTCGAGTGCTGATTGAAGGAAGTGAACCATGTTTGCATCGTTCTCTGCACAATAAATCACATAGTTTCTTCTAGATGTGAGGGCTGCCACGGAAGCATTGAAGCTCTGCGCTGGAGTCTCCTGTGTCTCAACACATTATGAGCAGGGATAACAGATGCCAGACAAACGATAGTACCTTCTGCAACACTCGGCACCGCAATTTGGAGGAAGACGTCACGACAGAATTATTGGAGCCTTCGCATGGGTCCTGTTCCTGGGCAAACAGCATATCACGCAACACCTGCTGAGATACGGATTTTGGGAAAGAGTCCATCCGCATGTAGTCTCTCAGCCTCACAGAACCACTGACTGAGGCCTCGTAGTTGTAATATCGGACGCAAATTGGCAATCCAAGGACTGTCAGGATGGGGGTATACGGATCATGAAACACCCAGACTAGAGGTGCAACCCTAACGGGCAATACGAGTTGTAGGCTTGACTGACTGTACACTCATCCAGCCTCAGTGGCAGCCATAGTAGCAGACCCAGCACAGCTTCCCAATTGGCCAATGCCATTTCCACTGCGGGTACGTGGCGTATGTAGTGATGCCAAAGTCCAGTTTGGTTTGGTCCTTGACCCCCTCAAGCCCAAACCGCAAACTGGACTTTCGTTCAGTCCTCCCTTGGATCCAGTGTCCGGACGCTTTTCGGAGGCTTTCACATCAGAAGGCTTTCATTTTGTTCCAAATCTTGAAAGCACGCGCAAGACAAGGATTCAAAGAGAACAGGTGTTTATTGAGCAGGTGTACACTAGATTTGTATTGCAAGGGCAAGGGTAGTTGTGGAATCGTACAGTCTTGAACAACAGCAAGCTGCAGACGAACACGCACAGTCAAACAGAGACCAGATACACAGAGATTCATAGGACTGGCAATGTATAGCCGCTACTATAGCGAGTGTATCATCGTCACAAGGGTGACAGGACAGAGACTGTTTGACGCACGAAAATAGGAATGACTTAGCACGAGTTTTTGAGAAGAATGGAAGAGGATCTGCACCATAATTCTTGAGACAAGCCCTCATATCATCTCCGATCTCCCTTATCTCCCCAATCGTTATTATCTCCCAAGACTTGAAGTTCTTCGAGATGGCTAAGCTGTTCGGCATCAATCATCAGCTGGCACCGATGTGTTGTCGTATGTGAAACCACGGTGCACGTTTGGTGATGCTCTGCGAAAGGAGGACGCTCGTCAGAGGAGTGTGTAGAGATGGGTGAAATAGGAATAAAGCATTCTCTGACAGAGAGGCCGGCACGCAGGAAGCCTGAACCAACGCAACATCCGATGAGACGACGATCGGACAACGATGTCGCTTCGCCATGTACGCAAGAGACTGAAGATGAAGATATAGCACCAAAAGAGGAGGATGCGGATGAGTTTTTGAGAGACGCAAGGGAGCGAATCGTTGTTGGCTGGTATGAATGATACGGATTACGGAGACGAGGAAATGATAACAACCCAATGCACTATAACTGCCGTGCCGAACAAGGGCAATCAAAGAAGACGGACATTAGACATTAGCACAGAATGATAATCGGAATGCACGAGACGCACCGTGTCAGTGAAACAAAGCCTCAACGTTTCTCTCATCACCCTCGTTTCCACCTTCTCAAACGCACAGACCACCGACCACCAACCTTCAAAATCGTACGCCATCGCATTGACGCAAATGCATTGTGAAACCTGTGGCAAAGGCGCGTCTCAGAGATTTCGTAACATTGTCAATGTAGTCATGATGAGGAAGCTCACGTGTACGATACGATAAACTGACTTCTGCGATCCGACTTCATATGAGCCAAGGCTGATGACGAGGAATAGAAGCGATCAGAGCACAGACATGCGTGCGAGGTAATTGGATCGTCTCAGAGAAGTCGTTGAGTGTCGTGAGAGCCGTTGACGGCAGGTATTTGACCTATCGGCGAGTCGTACTGAATCCACCGACACCAAGTCACTGAATTCAAAAGCATGGTCGACACGAGTGACACCAAGTCACTCAAGTCGCACGCGTACTGGTGATAGCAAGCACCAAGCTTGCCATCAAGGGTAGTTGTTGCCAGATATTGAGAGTGCTTCGGGTTGTGATATTGAGGAAGCCATTGTGAAGTCGCGGTGGCAGTTGAAATGTAAGGGAACTTGCTTGATCAAAGGATATTCGCGAGGTATTGAACCGATAGCGAAGGAGATGTTGGCGAGAGACGTGCTGGCGGCGCGCTGACGCGTCGCGGTCGTTTGTCCGCGTGCGGAGGTAACGGCACTAAGTAAATCTCAATCTGAAATCGAAAATATATTCCTGATTGCACTCTTGTGGATCCGAAAATTATGGTTGAAGCACAACTATTCTTGATATATTTGAGCATCAATCCGCGGTTCAGTTCGGTTGTGAATTTTGCAGGTGGCTGTGATCAAGAGGCAGCGATAGCGTACTTTAGAGAAGAATGTGGCGAGAAGACGGAGAACACGATGATGGACAGATGGATGTCGAAGGAAGGTGATGGCAGTTCGATGCCAAAATGACAGTGGCCGTGCAGTTAGGGATCAAGACACAGACGAATGAGTGGTGAGCACAAGAAATCAAACTGAGATCAAGAAAAGTGATACTCCCCTGGACACGTACTCGAGTATATACTGCAACTCATCAATCCTCCACTTCTCTCGTGAACTCTGCGCCAACTGCATTCCTCTAGGTTTATTGATATGAATCGGGAGCGCGAAGGTGTAACCGATGACAACAATGATGCGCTTGAAGGGTGGTTTTAAAGTCCCAGATGTTCATAGGGAATTTCGAGCTTCTGGACTTGATTCTATCGACGAGACGACTATGTCAGATTGGAATATCATATCAAGTAACGAGTCACGTACCTCAGACGATGTGATATCCTGTTCCTTGTCCCAAATGCCTCTTATTGCACCTGCATCTCCACCTCCAACACCCACCGATAACTCTCTCGCCGACATCTCGGATATCCCTGCATTGTTGAGTCATATATTGCACCCTGATTTGAGCGACTTTGAGGGTGAAATCTCGACACAGAAGATTTGTTGATGCCCAACCTCAACGAGCTTTCAAACGATGAAGACTATGAATCGTATGATGAGAACAACTACGCGGATATATTAAGAGCTCAGACTCAAGCGATTTTGATGGCAATGATGACAACATACCTCACGCAGCCCTCCGTCCCACCAAGAGGCATTGCTTGATCCAGAGCGATGATGAAGACAAAGTAAAACCATCTGATGTTAAATCAGTGAAAGATTCGAAACGCTGCAAACCAAAGAACATACCTCTATTGCTCGACAATCCTACACTCAGAGCTCTAGGAAGACGATCCTGTCACTTATCAAGCCATCAAAGAGGTATTCATAGATCAAGATCTTGGCTGGCTTTACTTGACATGCACACTCTGGAGTCTGGACCCGTATCCACCTACGCGTTCTCGGGTGGATTGATTCAAGGGGAAACTGAGCAACGTGAGACTGTCAGTGAGTTGTTGATGTTCTGATTTAGTGAGTGCGTACAGATAGCATTGATATGATTATCGATGTGCTGAAGAGGCAGAGTCGAATGCCACGTTACCCGCGTATGAATAATAATATGAGATGTCGCACGAGTCATGCTGCAGTGTTGATGATGGATTTGACATTTGCCGTAATCTCCAGAGTATGACTTGATTGAGCCGCGGAACAAAACTCGAAGTCGAAACGCTCAGTTGAAGAGCAAGGCCAAAGCAAGCTACGGAAGCGTCCGGTTACGTCATGACACGCGCGCCTATTTTCAACGTGATCACGTTCATTTTCTAAATCTGCTGTACGATGCGACTGGATATCTAGATGTTAGGTGTGAAAGAATCAGCAATATATCGTGTTTTGAATAACTATATCATTGTACTTGAATACCATCTACATCAAGACTCACGACTCGATCCAGCGGATTCCAGCCCCCTTCATCTTTCAGTCTTTTGACCGCTTTAATTCGTCTGATCACAACCTGGGCTTTGTTATAGAAAGTCGGTTCGGGGCTGTGAGTGAATGTGGATCGGATGGATGCGAGAGTGCTGAGGATATGGTCGAAGGGATCGATAGAGGTGTACGATAGATGTTGTGGACAAATATACGATGTCTTGAGTGATAAAAAATGTGTTGGAAAGTGAGGAATCTCTCAGAAATGCAGGATCTCCGCCAATCGATCTAAGTCGTTGCGCGCGAGCCTCGGACTGCTTTCGAGAGGAGAATTGAAGAGTCTTGATGCCACACAACTCAGAGACTGACTGGCAGTTGGTGAGGGGACCCGGTGTATTCTGGGACTACAACAATGTACAGGAGACCTCTTATTCTATGCTATAGGGCGAGCACATGCTCTGAACTCTAAAAAATATGAAACAGGGGTCGAAACAAATGAAAGGAAGTGATAAGGGAGATGTTCCAATTGGTTGGATAGCGAATGGATTTATGATTGGATGGGGAATGAGGAGAAACAATATTTTTGAGGGTTTTAAGGATTTTCTGAATGGAAAAAGGGGTGGAGCGCATATTGATCAAGAGATAATGAAGGGAGACTGTCCAATAGGATTGAAGACGAAAGGGTGGCGAAGGAATAAGGTTTGAGAGATAAGGAAATGAAGTTTGGTGTTAAATTTTCGAGTCGAAGAGCGGAGTTTGAAATGGGATTGCCAGATTTGGAATGTCAACGGGATCACGTTGAGAATGGGTATCGGTCGACCGGGGCAACTCGGCGTGTATATTCAAGTCTCTATATC